>JBBPQL010000084.1:0-64256 GCA_038092515.1 Boletus subparvulus
TCCGACAGACTCATTCGGGCACGCGAGGCCGGAGTTTGAATCCAGCGGTGTGACGATCTGTGACAATTCGTGAGTATTTGGAGTGCCGAAAAGTGGGTAGGTGCCGGTTCGGGGGTAGGTGATAGTAGTGGGGACGTCTCTGCAAATTACATTTAAAACTCCGCCCGTCACCCACTACGGATGGAACCGAGATTACCTCGAGGCATGAAGCTAAACCTCATGCATGAAGCTAAACCTCATGCATGAAGCTAAACCTCATGCATGAAGCTAAACCTCATGCATGAAGCTAAACCTCATGCATGAAGCTAAACTTCATGCACGAAGTTTCGTCTTCACGTAAGCACGATGTTACAGCCTCGTGGTACGCGAGATCATGATCGGCGGAACCGAGGAATCAATCATGAGTCTTGGCTGGATTTGGATTCCATGTCCGGCCGTACAAGGGGCAGAAATATGGTAGGCACCTCTGGAATGAAGCGTGTTGGTCTGATGTCAAATTAACAGCGCTCAACGTGCACATAACTGGAACTAGTTAAAAGATGGATGCCTAAGTCGTCTATAGACCGCAATAATAGTAATTCTGAAGGACTGACCCCATCATGTCATACTGCATCATCTGCATCCTTCGCAAGTCGCATCCGCATCGTTCCCAGCAGAGCAGTCCAGAACAACAGCACATATCCTCTTCCAACCTCACAACGGAGCTGGAGGACTCACGCAAATTTTCATTGAATTCGGTATGTATCTTGCGCTTGTCCGTGTCATCCCTGACTGATATTTGTGTTGGTTGAACATTGAGCAGCTCATGACGCTCCTTGCGTGAGGTTTTGTGCGTAGCTTAGATCAATGACTACGATACTGAGAGTTCCTCCGCTCAGTATCCTTGCGGTCTCGGGATCCAAAGCGTTACAACCAGTGGTGCTCACGCTCCTCATTTATACCATCAGTCTTCGTCTCGCCATCAACCCTTGTTTCCTTCATGTAAGCACTCTCCTCCACCCATCTTTCGTGATCTAATATTCACCCTAGAACTATCCTACGTTGTCAAGACTCCTCCATGTCATACCCCTCCTGGGCACGTCCTGCATGGCCGGCGTCGAGTTAGTCTCCGACGTGAAATCGCCCACCCTTGCAACCATTGGCATTTTGTTTGGTGTCTTGCCGCTGGTCACCATTGTCGTTCACCATGGACGACAGTGTACTGATGCAGCAGGATTGCCTGTGCGGATGCAGCCCGTGCTGGCGACTGGCGCCGGTCAGGCATCCGCTGATAACATCGCGTCAAACTAAGCAGAGAGAACTACGGTTTGATCGCACTAGACTATCACAATTACGAGCCCCTACTAGACTAGATCCGATCATATGTTCTCCATCGATTATATCAGCTTTCTCTGGTTCAGCCTGGGTATGAGGTCCATTGTATGGACACTAATGCAAAGCCGCAGCGAAGGCTTTGCGGTGGGATTTCCTAATCTCGAGAACCACAAGACTGTCGTGTGAACTCGGTGGACGACGTGTTATCCATATTGCGTTGCTACTGTCTACACGAGGAGGTGATGACGGTAACGTCATATTCAGATGAATACCGAGACCAAGCCTCGTTGCAGCAGCCGACTGGAAATGAACCCGGGTAGTTCAAGAATTCTTCCGCGCTGAGTTGAAGGCTGACTCTCATTGGCCGTGAGCATCAAAACGTGTCTTACAGCACGACTTACTCCAGTTCCCCGGCGCCAGACGGAGAGTGGAATCCTCGTAACCCTCCTCTTTCCAGTGGATCTGTCAGGCACCTCAGGATGAGTGATAACCTATAAAAGGCTACTCATCCGTAGGAACACCCGCTACGGGCAGATCCGAGTCAGCCACCGCCACGCATAGCGACTAATCGAAACTTCGCGCTGAGACGGCACTCAGGGAAGGGCGAACAACGAGCCAGCGAACAGCAGTTGCCCTGGTTGAGCAACCCTATGACAATTGAGAGAGAAGTACAATGAATCCATACAGGAACGAGCTTTTCCCTGCCAAATCGTTTTCTGGGGGGGGGGATTATCGGCAATTCCCGAATCGTGCGGAAAGGACCAGGTCGTACAAGTACTGCTTTCTTTGAACGCATGCATGTAAGTTGTTCTGTTCGTCTATCTATGTCCGTTCACGTCATACTATCCCCGTGTCCTGTAATACCATCAAGGTGAACAGGTTCACTGCGACAATTGTTTGATCTTGATGATGATCGCTGAAGGGACACGTGAATCAACTCGGGGGATAGATAAGTGAAGGAAGCGATCAATCTTACATTGAGGATCGAGACCTTGGTAGGGAATCTGCTCGCTGAGACCACCGCAGCCCTCCTTGACGGTGCCCATGTACCCGTACCGGGGAGTGAGCCCGCGCTCAAGTAGCCACGTGCCAAACTTGGAGCCGAGCTGTGGAACGAGGATGGAAGATCAGTCATCGGGACGACAAAGTATCGATACGTACACCAGTCTTCTGGTTCAACGACTCGACGACGAGGACAAAGGGGCTCGAGCCAATCTTTCTGATCGTCTACCGGCAAGATTGCTCGAAACATGATCATTCCATGATGAACAGATTTGCTCACCTGTTCGTCAACAATGTTGAGCGTCGACTTGTTGATCAAGCCAACGTCCAAGCCTTGCTGACGGCATCGCAGCACAGCATCCCAAGAGCGGTACAGCATTTCCCCGAATGATACGATGTATCCCGCAGTGCCCTCCACGATTGTCTCATCCTTTCCGGGCACGAACTTGTAGTCACCGTCAAAGAACTTGGTCTTTCCGTCCTCCTTGAGTATGTAGGGAACCTTTGAACGCGTGGAGAAGATAAAGCGCAACCCCCGTTCGAAGAATACTTGTTGCACGATGGCAATCATTTGCAATGGGTCGGCGGGGAAGTATAACCAAGATTGAACGTCCGAGAGACCATTGTCAGCGAAGAACGAGTTGACACCAAAGTGACAGGTGTTATCCGCCATTTCATCAACTAGATGAGAGACGGAAATCAGATGATGACCACTCCAGGCGACCGCATATATTCACCTCCTGAATGAGAAAAGTGGCAGAGAACATTGCAATTGTTCAATCGTGCCATAGTGATCTCAGAAATAACCATCTCAAGGAATGCAGAGAAGGTGGAGAAAACCCCAAACTTGTCAGCATCGAAACCGAAGCCAGCGGCCGCAGCAAAATTACCGCGTTCCATGATACCGGACGGAATGAATACTTCGGGATGTTTTTGGTGGATCACCTTAAGACCGGTCGAACCCTCCAAGTCGCCTGGTCGAGAGATAAGTTGGCAGCTTCATGATGCCATAGGTGTCACTCACTGTCAATGACCATGACCTTCTTAGCAGCCTCCTCTTTCGAAAGCTTGTCAAGTACCAGATTGACTGCATCGCCGAATACGGCACGGTTAGCACCTGTCTCCTTAGTGGACCCAATGTAGGAGTAAAGGAGAGCTGAGGGTTTGATGCTGCCCAAGATATCGGAAATGACGGATTCGGGGTATCCACGTGAAGTGAGATATTTGGTAGCAGCCTTGACGGGAATAACATCATGCCCATGCGTACTTCCTTCGATGTCTGCGACACCGGGAGCCATGAGGCGTTTAGCGATTACTGTGGGAATCTAAGTTGATTGGCTACAGGTACTCGATATCTATACATACCAGCAGCAGGGCCATCATAATTGATGACGGATGCAATTGCACCCCAGAGGGCATCGAGGTCCTCGCCCTGGACAACGTGGACCTTGAGACCATGTCCTTCGAGCGTCTTTTTCAAGTCGTATCCCTTGAGATAATCGGAAGGATGGCCAGCAATAGTGACGTTATTGTCGTCAATCAAGAGCTTGACGTTCAGGCCCTGAGCAACAGCGAGACGAGCAGCCTCTGCATCGTTGCCCTCCTGCTGAGAACCATCGGAGCCAAGACAAAAGACGACTTTATCCCGGTGGGCAAGGGCGACACCGTTCACATGTGGCCACATGTGCCCGAGACGACCAGAAGAGAACTTGACACCTGGAGTGAGGCCGAGTTCGGGGTGGCCGGGGAGCTTGGAGTTTGCTTCGCGGTAGTGCAGAAGATGTTCTGGAGGAAAGTGGCCTTCCAGAGCAGAGAGGAGGTACTGCGTCGCGACACGGTGACCTGTTGGCCAAGGCATCAGACGGTTTAGGGGCAGACACGGGGCAGACACGCATACCAGCCTCGTCAAAGAGGATTGGGAGGTATCTATCCGAGCCCTCGAACAAGCTGAGTGCTATGCAGACTTCCGGGACAGTGTCATAGGCACCACCTGTATATATGGGTTGAGCAGGCAGATATTTGGACAAGAGATGGTCGACCTGTGTGTCCGCTCACGCCGCGGGCAGCACCAGTGGCGGTAAACAAGACGATGGCATCACGAAGGAGCTCGATGTTGTCCTGGAGGGCGGACTTTTGCTCAGCAGTCAGCTGGGGCTGTGATGGGTCGAGCGTCAATCTGAAAATAGATCGCGGTCAGGCAGCGGTCCGAGTCCCGACAAGAAGAAGGCGCTACTTTTTGTACTTTCTGAGATCGATGGGGAATTTACTCAAAGGACCAGCCATCGTTGAAGCTGAAGGTTGGACTGGGCGGTGATTATCTCGACCCTTTATCAATCCCACCCGTGCGAATTTCAATGGCATCGGGCGGCGCCGATGGAAACGAATCACAGCAGCAGGCTGAACAGATGGAGCAACGTTCGATGCATTACCCGAGGGCAGTGAGTAGCTCCGCGACACCGCAGCGCACCGAGAACAGTTCCTATCGTGAGCATATCCACTTCCCTTTCCAGTCTTGTCAGTGACATGGCCGCTACCTACCACGAGCAGCCTGTAGGGGGTCGCATACACACCGAGCCGTTCGAGAATGCACCGCAACGTATCTCGCGTTCATAACGACCGACACAGCTCGCGGTTCGGACTACATCAGGGCGACAATGCGGAAAACACATCTGGGTATTTCATTTCGGTGGATTAGCGGGTGCGAAGGGGCCGAACTGAAAGGGTATAGTGTGCTGGACAGCGAGGCAATCAGGCAGTCCAGAAGGTTACACGTGCATCCTTACGTCCTGTTTCGTGTGGAAGAATATCTTAACCCAAGTCCCAGCTCATTTCCATTGAACTCTGTAAAGACCTTTTGAAATTTCGCGTTCGCAGGAATGGTCCATAATAGTCAGCCCTAGGCGACAAACTGTAGACGTGGCCACTAGCGTGTAGAACTGAGATTCTCACCCCCGCAGGCATCAACCCCCTTGACCTTTTTCAAGGGCGTTGGATAGATGGCAGACATGTTGAACCCATTGCATTGCGCAATTTTTGGCGACGAATACAGTTGTTAGGCAGCGGGGTGTGGTTCGAGTTGTTCGTGGTTATGTCGGATGTGACGGGCCAAGTCTTTCCTTCGCGGAATGCGCTGGGGCCTCAGAGGGACGAGCCGTACATGAACATGAATCCACGTGCTATTGCTGAATTATTGGTCAAGGTCAGTCGTCATCATGCAACGATCAGTCCAGGGAACCGATGACTTTGGAGCGACAACTCAAACGACAACTCACCGTACAACTCATCTCTTCGGTGATAACGAAGGTGTCAATGTTTAGCAAAGAAGAGAAATGTCAGACCAAAGCCGGAATGAGCGAGCAAAGGCAGCATTGCCATTATCCGTCATCTTGACCAGAAGGCCAGTCATGGCAGAAGTCCTTCGTCTCTTTCGCAGTGTCGTTTTGCGAGCCCGATAGCGATCATGATTCATGTTGAATTATTTTCCATAATAAACACTTAGCAAAACCAGAAGATTACTTAATATGATATGGCTATCGGAGCACGTGACACTCAGCTTGTCATTGACCGAGGATTTCAAGGAGTCTCGCTCGGTTATTTTTCGCAACTTGTAACGATTTTCCTCAAGAGTGTATGTCAAACGTTAGCCAGCTCCAGCCTGTTCTTGTTCCCCAGGTTCAGACGAGCTCCAGTGAAGCCCCGGAGAAGGATGCAGACGTATGTTTATGGAGCAGTTACCCTTGACTTCTCTAATTCCGGTCTCCAGTTTCTCGCACTACGCCTTCTAAACAAGCGCGCTCGTCTAAGACTATCACCCGCGCCGCTTGATTTATCCTCCTTCCCGGGAAAGGCTAGCTTGTTCGCGACCGTGAATTCAAAAGGATGGTTTGCAGCAGTCACTCGAGATATCAGTGGCGCATCAGGTACGGGGAAGATACATTCAGCGTACTCTTCGGTTGGCTGATGGTTCCTTGCATCTAGCTTTGATTCTTTCACCACTCGCAGATCTGCGCTCTGCGCTTGCAGCAGCTTCAGCTGAGGATGAGCACTCATACAGACCTCAGAGACGCGTCCCAATCAACGGAGCGCCCCCACATATTCTTAAATTTGCGTGCAATGACACCAGAGTGCTACTGGGATTGGTGGATGGCTCCATCTATGTGTATGCCTCCGACCAATTGGTGTCCAGTGGTGAAGGTCCCGTGCAACCCATCCACGTGTTTACAACAACATCCTCCACGACTCTTCTATCCATACAACCGAATCCGGGGGATATTCCTGAGCTGGTAGCCGTTCTGAGGGATTGTACGAATAGCCCAGGCTCGCTTGCAGTGGAATTGTTCGACGTGCAGAAACTTATCTCTTCTGGCGGTTGGATGGCTGGCAAGTCACCTAGCACAACGCCGACTTCAAGTGCGTATGGTATTCTTTCAGCATTGATTCATGCTAATTGCCCGCAGTCTCTTGGTCCCCGAAGGGGAAGCAACTGGCACTTGGCCTCCAAAGTGGTGATATCATCACTTTTAGTCCAACCGCTACGGCTACTCCGAAGTCTAGCATACCCCACCCCCCCGCAGCCAATAACATGAGTGTTATATCCGTGCATTGGCTTTCGACCTCGTCGTTCCACACAATATACGCTCCACCAGGGCAACTGACGCCGGATGTGGAACAGATTCATTTTCATGCATCTTTGGATTCCAAGAGCAATTCTGCGCAAGACATCAGGTTCAACAACCCATATCTACCCTTCCCCGGCCTTCGCCCACCTGGTGACTTTCTAGTTTGTCTCCGGGGCTGGGATCCATCGAAGATGCTACTCTTCATCGGAGACAGCACGTCGTCGGACATTGGTTTGATCGGTAGTGTGGCGGACGAATCTGGGGAACGTTGGCATAACCTTACCCTGGAAGAGACGTCCACACCCAGCTTGCCCTTAGACAAGGACCAAAACGACACCATCCTGCTGGGAATGGATGTAGACCTGACGAGTAGTGAATCATATCACCACTCGACGGCCTCGGGGGAAGCGCTTGAGCTGCCTGCTCACCCGATCATGTATGTTTATGCGTCGGATGGGACGATACTCGGGTGGCACGCACTTAATGTTACTGGAGCGCCCTATCCTGGGATGATGATCACGGCGTTGAATGCGTCGACTCCTGCGCTTAGCGTGCCATCAGTGCCGAGTAGCATCGTACGTGAATTATCTTCAGATATGCAGACGACCCCTACCATTTCACCGACCACCTCTGCCCCAGCGGAGGCCTCTGCAATCAAACCTCCCTCCACTGTTTTTGGTCAGCCATCCACATTTGGTGCTCAGGCCTCTGCGTTCGGTCAAACTTCTGTCTTTGGCCAAACGCAGTCTGGATTCAGCCAGCAGCCCACTTCCGTGTTCGGCGAGGCGTCTCCCTTCGGGCAGTCCGCTACAACACCGACCTTTGGATCGACGTCTACTCCAGCACTCTTTGGGCAACCCTCCAAATCTGCTTTTGGATCCACTCCACCTACTGGTGGGTTTGGGGCCTTCAGCTCCACAGCGTCGGCCAAATTCGGTCAGCCAACATTTGGTTTTGGTGGCCCACCGCAAGTGACACCAACGCTACCTCCGTCGATATCCGTCCCCGAAGAAAGTATGGCTGCAGACGACGCACCATCCTTGGGTGGCTTCGGCCTTGGTGGGTCAAATTCTCAAGATGCTGATTCAAAACCATCCATCTTCGGCAACACTAGCGTCTCTGTATCCTCGGGTCAACAGTCGACCGACGGTAGTCTGATTAAACCTGGCGCTGCTTTTGGAGCGTTCGATCAGAAAAGTCCGTTCGCCAAACCCTCTGCCTTCTCCAGCACCACCCAGCAACCTACCACGATGTTCGGTACAAATGCATTTCAATCCAAAACGGAAAGCACTCCCTCGACCGCGTCGTTTGGTGCTTCCCCCTCATTTGGTAGCGGGCAGTCAGTGTTCGGCCAGGTAGCATCCACACCGACTTTCGGGCAGCCAGCATTTGGTCAATCTTCTTTTGGTCAATTCCAGACCGGTGCCTCAGCATTCGGAAAACCATCTTTTGAAGCCGTTTCCAGCGCTGCTCCGCCGGCGACATCTTCTATCAGCACTAGCACTAGTGGAGCATTCAGTGCGTTTGCATCTAACACCCAAAGTGCATTTGGGGCGGCGGCGTCGAAGAATGGTCCTTCAGCGAAACCAGTTTGGGCCACGGGCGATCCGTCCAAGCCACCGGAGTCGAGTCCTTTTGGGGCAGCAACAAATGTGTTTAGAAAGCCCGCTGAGTTGTCTGAACCCAAAACACCTTCCGCGATTCCATCGAAGGCTACAGGCACATCGACTACGCCACTGTTTACTGCCACGCCGGCTTTCTCCGTGGCTTCGCAATTCGTGGCTCGAGACACTATCGCGAGAGACGATGACAGCAGGTCCCCATCTCCGGCCCCGGTTCAACCAGATGAGACTCCCTCGTCCGCTTTTTCGAGTTCTACTCCCGGTCCCTCTACCGGTGCCTTCAGCAACTTACAGACGACGCCTTCCGCGTTCGTCACACCAGCCTCTGGCATTTTTGGTGAATTACCCAAGGATTCGCCTTTCTTTGCACCCAAGCCACCCGAGTCCAAGCCTTTGTCGGCCTTTGCGCTTTCAGCGACGCCGGGCACCCCAACCTCGACGCCTCCGAAAGCAAGTTCTGCTCAGCCTGCTTTTGGGGCGTCCTCAATGCCTGGCGGAGCATTCAAGAGTGCGTTCCCGCCAGTGGCTGCGGCACCGGCCCAATCGGCCCCCGTTTCTAGCGGTGGTGCCTTTAGTGCGTTCTCGAGCGGTGGCGGCGGCTTTGCAGCTTTCTCGTCAGGAGGAAGTAAATCATTCAGTGATCTCCTCCGCTCCACTGAAGACAAGCCCCCAAGAGTTGAACCATCTGAAGCTACACCTACGAAACCAACTCAGCCGCAACCCCCTGTCTCGACCACCCCTACCTCTACACCTGCGAAAGAGCCACCCAAACCACCACCTGTGCCACCAGTAACACCCAAACTTGAGCAAGAAGAGCCGAAGACGGTCGAGGTTAAACCAAGCGGGGTATCTGTTGAACCCAAGGGGAAAGCAGCAGAAACGATTCTGATTCAAGAACAATCCCTGGAATCGATATCGTCCTCGACGAGTTCGTCCTTTGTAAAAGTTTCGGCTGAAGAAGAGGGTGAAATTGCTGAGGAAGGAGCGACTGGCGAGGCCGAGTTGCAAGATGATGCGGAATCGTTCTTGTCCGACGTGCCATCTGAGTCTGAGTCTGAGGAAGATGATTCTGAGGCATCGTCGTCGGAGGCGTCCGACGAAGAAGAGAGAGAGGAACACGTGCAGAAAGAATCTGACGCATCGTCGGAGGCGTCTGATGAAGAAGAGGCAGAGGAACAAGTGCGGAAAGAATCCGAGGCGTCGGCGTCGGCCTCCGACGAAGAAGAGACAAAAGAACAAGTGCAGAGTGAACTTGAGCCTACGGAGATTCCCCTACCTACAACGCCAGCATTTACCAGGTCACCATCGACGACACCGAAGGCGGAGCATCCCAAGATCACCGTCTCGGTCTCGCCCCCACCTCAGACACCTTCGCCTTCTGGCGTTCCTCGGGTGTCCCCAGTCAGAGATCTTGGTACAACACCCCCTGGCTCTCCCGTTAAGGATACTCCTTCAGCACCAGTACAGATGCCGGTGCCCACACTTAAGGCTTCTCCCCCACCGACTTCACCCTTCGGTCTAGCACCTCGTTCAAATAACCGTCCTATACGCAGCTCCCCACTTGCAAGCACACCCATCGTCCTCGAGGGCGAATTGGAGAAATCCCCGCCCGTCTCCAAGTCCGCACCACCAACAATGGTTATGCAGCCAACTGCACCCAGAGAACCTTTTGGCCAATGGACTGCCCCTCCACCCCCACCTCTACAGCCCACGTATGCCGGCTCGTCTCGCCCAAGGACGCCTCCCGTCTTGTCGTTGTCCCCCGCTCCAGGAGAGAAGCCTGTGACTTCGATGTTTCCACCTACGACTACCCCTGCTTCCACGCTGTCGCTGTTCAGTCCTGCAGAGAAGGTCGCGACTACGACTATCGCGCCGACGACTACCCCTGGGCCTTCTGCCCCCCTTTTCACACTCCCAACTGGCTTCCCTTCATTCACGCCGAGCACTGCAACGCCAACTTCTTGGGGTACACCTCCGAAGCCTGCAGAGTTCACCCTGCCAGCGACGAAATCCGCGCAAACACTTTTTGATGGGCAGCCCAGTCTATTCGGTGGTAAGGGTGGGATAGCCATGCCGCTATCAAGTTCACCTTCGCCATTCGCGTCCCCAATCCCTTCAATCGTTCCCAGTCCTCGCTCGACGCCACCATTACCAAAGTCACCGACGCCAGAGCAGGGAATGCAAGCAGAATGTCATCTCCTTCTATCTGCTATCGTCAAGGAATTGGAGGATGTGGGTCTTTCTCTTGTCACTACAATCATTCAGCTAATATTGTCTCGTAGCTGAAGCAGCTTGCGTCGGCAGCCTCTTTGAAGACAGGGGAGCTTAAGATGACTTCCGGCGTAACGCGTCAAAAGGCTGATCTTGGCGATCCCAGCAAGTGGGTCTTCGGTGATATCGAGGAGTTTGGGAGAGTGCTGGCGGACGTCCAAGTGGATGTCAAGGAACTCAAGTTGCAGCGGGTGTCGTTGCGCAAAGCTATGAAGGAGTTGGATAGCAACATGCTGAAAGGTACTTTTGCAGAAGGCCATTTGTTATCGACTCGACCTGACGATTTCTAGTGAACACGAGGAAGGAGGAAATCATTCGATTTAACAAGGCCAAGACGGATGCCGAATTTGCGAAGATGCTCAAAATCCGGACGCTTGCTCCGGAATATTCAGAAACTCAGTCACAGCTACGAAAGAACATACGGGCAAGTTTGAAGTATTCGATGGGTATTTGACCTTTACTGACTGACTCTCAGGCAATCAGAGATCGTGTACAGAAGCTTGAAGACCATTTACAGTCTTCGAAGAAGAGAATTAACGAACTCAGGACAGGCAGACCGAGTATAAGGCAAGTGCTCCCCCCAGAGCCAGACATACCGACCATTTTTTCTCAACTCTATCACAGGCCACCATCTCTGGATACTGTGAATCGCACATTCCGTAATATTGACATCGCCATCGATCAACAAAAGCAAGAGGTATCTCAGCTACGGCATCGCATGGCGAAGCTGGAGATCTCGGGAGTTGTGGGTGCTCGGGATCAGCTCATTGTATCATCATTGAAGCGACCTCTGAACGTAACCCCGAATGTTGCCATCACTACGGCAGCAGCGTTGAACGCAGAACGGTCTGCGCAGAGGCTGAAGAAGGCAATGTTAGCTTCTAGAACCCAACCGCTTCTGAACACGACGGCCACTGCTTCTCCTGTTCCGACGTCTTTCCAGACGCCGCAGAAAACGACGGTGGTCAAACCAGGCGTGAAGACGCCAGACGTGAACGCTCCCGATGATGCATTCATGAATTTGAATTTCCCCTCGTCGCTACCGGTCTGGACGCCGTCGCCACCCTCCGAGTTTGGGAGTCCTGAGTTGCACGATATCACTCCGTCACGGAACCGACTCGGAGGTGGGTTCAAACACCACCAAAAACCGATCGTGCTCAAGAAAAATGCGAGCCCGGCTGGCCCGACGCAACCGTCGCTGTTTGAGTGGCAGCCACTGGAGCCTATCAAGCCGGCGTCGTTGCTTCCCTTTTCTTTGCGACCTGCGGGGTCGAGTTAGTGTAGTCTGGTGTATATCTAGTCGTTGGTTTTTCTACGTGTTTTGACTGTAGTTGTACTGCCATGCTGTGACGTCATTACCTTGCTTGAAGTTTGCCCCTTTTCCGAAAGGGGTTTACAACGTGGAAAACCGTAGGCTTCGTGAACTGTGATTTTCCCTGCGAATCGTGATTCCCCGCCAAATGCTTTATCCTGAATTCTGGGTCTTGCACTGTCATGTCCAAACGACCTCCAGCTCCGCAAGAACAACCTACAAGCAAACGTATCGATGTAGGGGACCGACACAGGGGAATATGAGGCAGTGCATGATGAAGATATAAACTCGATTGTCCAGGTGCATAAGTCAGTCCTGTGGGTGAACGACATACTAACCAGAGCACTAGTAATCATTTCACTCTGAGTCGCGCACGATGACGTGTTGCGAAAGAATCATCGTAGCGAAGTTGACTTCCGTAAGCCCATCCTCGTCATCGACCTTCTCCGTAACCTTTTTCACCAGAATCACTGGGAAAAGATCCTCGGTGCAAAGCCCGTCGACACTCTCTCAGGCATTTAAAAATGCCTACATCTACTTTTCTTACTTCGTGGATGGTATGGACTATGATGTCGAGCTCCAGGAGGTCTACCGGCCCTTGCTCAGAGGTGTTGCACTTAGCTGCCGGAGAAACTATCGTTCATTCGATTTTCTGACACCAATCCTGTTTGAATCCCCCGACTCGACGACACTCAGTAGATCAAACACGTCCGTCCTGCAAGCTCAGATCAAGAACCATGATGTCGACGAGACAGTCGAGGTTGATCCCAACTTGGTCAGATCCGACCATCCCGTTATTTCCCTCATCCACGAGTTAGGAACCGACAGCTCGGTCGAAATACCCCACTGTGTCAGTGGGGAAAACGGCTATGCACGCCACTATCAGATTGTCTCCTATGGATGTTCGTCTGAGACATTCGGTGGTCCAAGGAGAAGTTTTACCGGATGTTACTCGATTCCAACCTGCCCATAGAAGACTTTCCTCGCAGTGATATAGGGAAATGCAAGTCTTTATTCCGCCAGCTGGAGCCTTGCACTGGGCTCGCGTGAGGTCAGCAATGTTCGTGGTTTGGCGAGAACGTGGAGTGAGGTGGACGGACGGACAAGGCAAGACCGTGTAAGATTGAATCGTGTTTGGCGATAGTTCCAAGTTGAGTCCAACGAGTCTAATTCCCCGAAACCTGTATTGTGTTACTGCAGAATTATATCCATAAATATTTCGAGGACCAGAATTTTCCGAACGTCCGCACATGGGGCCTCAGAGCACATGAGCATGGATGATGAATCCCGGACGTGTTATTGCTGAATCATTGGTCAATTGAGGTCAAGTCGCCATCATGCAACCGAAGAGGATGCGCCTACTTGCAGCGAGTCCACGGCGGGACCGATGACTTTGGAGCGACAACTCAAGTGACAACTCATCTTACAACTTATCTCTGCGGTGATAACGAATGTGCCGATGTTCAGACCAAAGTGAGCCAGCATTAACTACAACAATACTGTTCCAGTCGGACCAGGACCAGTCCAAATCATGAAAGCTATGGTTTTAGACTTTGGTCGATCCAATACCGCGACGTTCTGGCTATCGCACGCGAAAAGGATGGTCTAGTGCAATCATTTCGGGGCCTATTTGCATTTTTGATTGTTCTCCGTTCGATGTGCAACTGTACGCCGAACTAGCTGCGACGGGTGGCGATACTTACTCGCCGCCTGCGAAGTGCAGTTCTATACTGGTAGCTTGATTGTCGTACATGCTCGTACGTGTTAAATTGCATGCGAGCGTGCTCACTAAGTAATCCCATTTCAAGAATCCCTCACGCAGCATTCCTGTGGCTTCTCTTACGTATGGAGCAACTTGAAGGGTATTAAGAAAGAGACGTGCACTAACCTTATTAGACGGCCCATCCGAGTCATTGACAAATATTGCTCACTTCCCATCCAGCGCATCCCGCGTCTCAGGTCCTTCATCCCGTCGACCCATCCTCGAATATTCGCTGGCCGATGATGAACTTGAAGAAAGAGCTCGACGAGCTTCTCCACTACCGTAACGCGTACTTTCTTGCCTTCTCTGCGACGACCGGGTACATCTGTTTCGGATGGGACATTGGCTTGATTGGTGGCGTTCTCGCCCTCCCTTCATTCCAGCAGTATTTCGGGCTTGACAAGGAGTCGGCGGCTGCACGTGCAGCGTTGAGCGGGAACATCGTCTCCGTTCTCCAGGCGGGCGGATTGTAGGGGTCTTCTCTGTCTCGTAGAGCGCGCTGGACACTAACTTGTTTCCTAATTGCAGCTTTGGAGCGATGATATCTACCTGGTTTGCAAATCGCTATGGAAGGAAACCGTCCATGCTTGCTTCCGCCATCATCTTCCTCGTAGGGAGCGTGATACAGTCAATCGTGGGCCTCGGTAGCACGCCAGCCGTTGGGCTTAAACTCTTTTATTTTGGCCGGTTCTTCGGCGGCGTCGGCGTCGGGCTGATGGCTGCTCTCGTGCCCACCTATGTATCTGAATGTGCACCGCGGGCCATTCGTGGACGTTGTACCGGTAGCATCGAAGTGGCCGTCGGACTGGGGAATATGTTGAGTTGCAAGTATCTTTAACCATCCACGTGGTACCCGGCTATCTAACATATCTCCGTTCTAGTCTGGGTCAACTACGGTGCATCTATTCAGATCCCTTTTGGACAAATACAATGGCGCCTTCCTATTATCGTTCAGATCTTTCCAGGTATCCTCTTCTTCCTTTTCATGCTTTTCCAGCCAGAATCGCCTCGTTGGCTGGTCGAAAAAGAACGTTATGAAGATGCAGCAAAATCCCTTGCCTATATTGCGCGTACCGACCCTTCCTCATCTGCAGTCCAATTAACTCTCTCTGAGATCCGTGCGGACTTTGTGGGTCGTCATAAACTCAGCCTCTTCACACAGTTCCGCAAAATGGGAGAGAACAAGACCATCGCGCTTCGTTGCTTCATCCCGCCTTTCCTCACCTTCCTCCAACAATGGTCCGGGACGAACGCGATCAACTACTACTCCCCTCAGATATTTGCTTCTCTCGGCATCTCGAGTACGACGGCATCGCTACTCGCTACTGGTATCTACGGCGTCGTCAAATTCGTCACGACTTGTCTCGTGCTCGCATTCGTCATCGAATCGTGGGGTCGCAAACGCACGCTCGTTTACGGTGGACTCGCCCAAGGTCTGATTATGCTCTGGATCGGCGGCTACGCGGCCGTCCATCCCCAACCGACAGTCGTACCCACCACATACGTCTCCATCCTCGCCATCTACCTCTACGGCGTCTTTTTCTGTCTCGGCTGGGGCTTCACCCCGCTCGTCCTCGGGTCCGAAGTTGCCCCGGGACATCTCCGACCGGCAGTCATGTCGCTCGCGTCCGCCATGACGTGGTTGCTCACGTACGTTATCGCGCAGATCACGCCGACGATGTTGGCGCGGATCACGTGGGGGACGTATGTCGTTTTTGGGGTCGCGGGCGTGGTGATGGCAGTGTGGGTGTGGGCGGGGGTGCCCGAGACGACGGGGGTACCGCTCGAGGACGTCAAGTGGCTGTTCGAGGGGGATCCGTTCTGGGTACAGTTTGTGCAGGACGCGCCGGGTGGGCGTTGGGTGCTTGGGGAGCGGCGCGCGATGAGCATCGAGGAGTTGAAGAGGCGGGCGGAGGGTGCACGGGGTGGAGACGATGCGTCGGACGAGGAAAATACGCCCGAAAAGCGGACAGCCGTTGTAGCTGTGGGCGACCCGCTCATTATCTGAGTTGTATCCCCGATCGGTCATTGGAGGACAGTGCATATGGTCCAGGGTCTATATTTGTCTGTTATTTATATCGCATCGCAACCCCAGGGCTTCATTGGTATACACTTAGATATGAAGTTCCTGGTTGATACCAGGGTACATGATATGAAGAAGGTCGTATCCAAGGCTACAACACTCGTTCGAAACACATTCTATTTGGGATCCTACCAGGGAAACGAATCACAGGAACGAACTTTCCCTTTCCATCCTGGAAGGTCAAAGCGGGGACTGTAGTCGAAGCGTCGACGACTGCTCACGAATCCCTTGCCATTGTTCCCCTGATCTTGCCTTCATGAATCTCAAACAGGTTTCCACGCCTACCTCTGCGCTCCTACTGGGACGATCTGAGAGGCCTATCAGACATGTTTGGCCTGCCACTGCTCCTGATGGCAGCGTCGGATACGACCGCCCTCTGGAGAATTTCCTACTTTGACACATTCATGGCCCCACATCTCCTTCCTTCTAAGCCCTCAGCTAGAGTACGTACCCACTTCCCCTCCTCAGGGTTGACGGTGACACACTTTCCGATCATAGCTTCATGACACAGTTGCGCGGGCCCATGATCATCTATTTCAGGTCACAACCTCGATCCCTCTACCCCCCGCCTCTGATCCTCAATCCACATGAGCGTCCTCGTCCACTTGCCAAGCTGCAGTTGGGGTAACACCGAGCAAAGTAAACACGCTCGTCCCGTACATACAGCCTATCGACACGAGCTCGCCCCCTCCGTCCAGGGAGTGGCCCGATGCAATGGCGAAACGGTTCTTGGCAGGCGCGCACGCTAATTTCGAGGATTCTCATCGTGATGCCGCAAACGACGTCACGTCAACTGGACCTTCTCTCGAGTCGGACGACAGCACCGTCTTCGATTACGACACTGACAGTACTCTCGACGGTGCGTGTCCATGCCACAGCCTCCACAACAAGCACCTCAAGTAGAGTCCGAATCCAATTCTCATGACGCCGATGTCGATTCGAGCTCAGATACGGATACGGACACAGGTACAGATACAGACACCGACATGAATAGTGATGACGGGTACCACTGGAGTATCACCCGCACCTCTGAATCGGGTCCCGGTTCACGGTGGATAATTCCGCGCAAGTGTCCTTCTATCGTGATTGTCGACAACAAGGACGTCACTATAAACGTTGATGACTCGAATGAGGTCAGCTATGGCACAAGTTCCAGTTCGGGCCGGGGTGATCCTGCTAGTCCTCCCTCATCTGACGACGAGCACGTGGGAAAACATCGAAGAGGAGGGAAAACCTCATTTCCCCAGAGGGTCACTAAGAAACCCAAGAAGCATGCTAATGATACACCGGTGCGGCAGTGTCGCAAGCGACTGCGCACCATACAACGGAATATGACAAATCTAATTCTTCTGAACGTGCCTCGCCCTTTCCTCCCGGATCTATCTCACCATCACCTGGAAGCGACATGTCCGCGTCGTCTCGGCCCCCAGTTTCATCTGTTACGGCTGCTGCTCTGCAAATGAAACGGGTCCAAGTCGCATCACCTGGCATCACTTTTCCCCGGCTTTTACCCCAACCGAATATCGTCCCTGTTCCCCCCAAACCACCCAAAACGTTTCCTTGCCATATGGATGGCTGGTCTGCATCCAATAGCCAGGGTCTTACCGTCGAGCACCAATTCGCCTATATTCGCGCTCCCATGACGGCCGGGTCGACGGCATATTGGCCGATCTGAGCGCCGAGACAGCTTCGTTACAGCCCGACTCCGACGAAAGACTATCAATGAGACGCGCCGCACACGAGGGGTCAATGTTCCTCTATTCCACTCTCGTGCGATGACGCAGAAGATTCTGCCGTTGCTAGTGTCCGCGGACTCGATGGGAATGGACGAAGTGCTCTCCTCACGCTCGGAGCTGGTGAAGATAGAGGGGATGATGCTGAAGGAATCCATGTCTGATGAATGGTTGATATGCGTCTCTATCGCGTGAGCCCCAATGAATGAACTCTCATGCAATAACGCAGAACGTATGGCCGCCGTTGCTGTCCGCGGACTCGACGGGAATGGACGAGGTGCTCTCCTCGTGCTCAGAACTGGCGAAGATAGAGGTGATGATGCTGAAGGAATCCATGTCTGATGAGGATAATGATTTGCGGACGGCGCACGGAACGAATGTGGCTGATATGCGACAGAGAGCTAGGGCGAGTGTCTCGAAAAGCAGAACGAAAGGGCTTCTGAACGAGGAGATACGGCTGTCTTTCTGGAGCTAGAGGGGGAATGGTCTTTCGTCAGCCTCTTTTAAAACGAGGTTCCTCCATGCTGAGAATGGATGTCCCGTGTCACAATAATAATTTGTGAGATGTATTGCTACCGACCGTTGTAAAGCGCTTCTATTGCTAAACTCGTTTCATCCCTCCGGGTGCAAAACAATAAGATGCAAAGCGCAACATGAGATCACCATATTGTCACTTCGGAACGGCTTGCACAATAAGACCCATCCAAATGCGGCAAGTCTGGTGTTTGTACTCAAAGTTACGGTCCCGCGTCTCTGCAGACTTTTAACCGGGGGCCCACGGAACAGAGTTAGACATTCATAGGCCGCCCCACTATTGTCGCTGATCCGGGTAAAACAGAAGAAACAGGTACACCAGCAAAAATAACGGGTCATGAGGTCATGTCTGTTCTCTTGGATGCAATACTTTGAGTTTTTCTGTTGGAACACCATCAGATACAAGCCGGCAACAGATGACGCGAGGACTGAACACCGTCGAATCCTTCAGTCGATCTGTGATATGATGTATATATACAGTAAATGAATCTACCAATACTTTGTCGTTTGCCTTCAAATTAGATGATGGGGTTTCATTTCACAGTTATTGACGTCCGAGTCCTGCGACCATGATGTAGTACCCGTGATCCGCAGACATATACACTCTCCCCTGTTGTGCCTTTCCCCCTTAATCGGTCCCTGATCTAGATCTGCTGATAGACATTTTCTCGTGTGGCACCGTTGATGATGGATATTACTAACGATACATCCATTCCTTCAGAAATATTGGTGGCTGAATACTCACTGAGCAACATTTTTTGGGGAGCGTCATACACAAACTTGAGACTCAATGGAACAGCCGGGGCCCCTGAAGCTTTGATATCTACGTGCGCCGTCATCCGTGACCGACGACATCGGTGCGCTCGTGACCTCTGGATTCCTCGTCCGGACTACCTGTCCAAACGCCGCGAAATGGAGGTGACATGCGTATACTCACTGGTGTGCTATTGTTTCAGTCAGGTCAGGTCCGCTCGTGAAACGATCCGGGAGTTTGGAGAAGCGGCGATTTCGAGACAAAAAGAAAAAAAAAAAGGCTCAGCAGCCTACCGGAAAGAGAAAGAAGGCAGGCTCAACGGTTGACTCCTTCGTTTGTTCTTCCACCTCTCTGGCTTGCCCAGTGACATTCTCTCTCTCTCTCTCTGCGAGTTCGCATCTCGGCTTGGCTATATTTAACACCCTCGGTGGTGTTTTTGTGTACCATCCTCGGGAACCACCTTAATGTCGTGCGGTTCCCCGCCCAAGTTGATACACAATTGTACTAATCACGGGAATCCAACAATTACGGGCAAGCGATATACACACTGTCACTGAGGTGAGAAGATCTGAGAATGGTGGGAATGCGGGCATCGCGCGGCCTAAGGCACTAAGACTCAAACTCAGAGTTTTGCGAGGCCGATGTGCCAGTTTCAGTCCGAGTTGAGACTCGGCGTCGTAATTCAACATTGGTCTCTTGAAACCAGCATCATGAGAGAGGCTCGAATATTTCCACTGTGGCGCTTAACGCAACCGCTGTGAACACGCAGGTCCCTTCAACTTGAATTTCGTGCGCTCGGGAGTGACGGTCAATAGTAGTCGTCTCACCTGTCACCTGAACAACTGACATCAAAGCGGTTCGAGCGCCTCGTCGACATCCCTGACTCCATATTCGCACACCGAGTTTGCATGCGCTCATTCCTTGGGTTCCAGCCTATTTCGTTCGTCGTTCCAACAGCCGCCCAGACTCATCAGGCTCATTTTCCGCACGATGAAGTCGGGACTCAGCAGTACAACATTTTCATAATTACATTGGGCCGTGCAGAACAAGGAGCACCACTGCATCCTCATCTTTTCTCGCACCATCTCGCTCGGCTTCTGCATCATGGTGAACTTTTGGTCGCTAATTCCTGGCCCCTTGGGGTCAGGTTTGCAAACTAAGAATGCGTGGGAAATGGGCCAAAATTCGACGCCCGTGGGTAGTCTTGGCTTGCCTTATTTGGAACCTAACCTTAACCTCGCCGTGGGGTTCCGGTGTGCGGTTAGTGATACCGATCACATTCAAGTTCGACAACATGGCTACCAATCCATGCTCGGACAATGAACCAGATGTGCAGGGCGTTTCACACGACGTTGAGTGCGATGCCACTGGTCGTAGCAATGGGGCTCGACGGATTGACGCAGACCTGGGGCCCCGGAGGGCCATGCAGTTAGTAATCAGCCGTGTATCATTCCACTGGCACGGATCCTCGCCAAGGTCCGGTAAAAATTTAGTGCCATCCAGCTCTCTTTGTTCCGTTGAAGGATACCACGAGGCTGTCTAACAACAAAGGAAATGGTGGAGGCATCAGAAACCAAGACATGAGGATTTTATTTTTCTTCTGCTGTTACCAGTTTTGCATTTTTATACATTCTCGAATCTCGCCTTGGCAAAAATCTACGAAAAAAAGGTATTTGTCTATCTCCGTGCACAGCAACGCCGCAACCAAGGTTCAAGTCGTCAACGACGGCCCCTAGTTCTATTTGACTCTGAGATCATAACGGGGAAACTAGTCACAGGAACGAACTGCACCAAAAGACCGGACGAGCCAAAACATGCGTCGACGCGCTACCGGGGCTCTGAAAATTGCGGAGTAAACCAGAACGAACGTGTACATGCACACAAAAAAAACCGGGCGAACCAAACACGCGTCGACGCGCGATAAGGGCTTGCAAGGTCACGGGGGTATAAGGGGGAAATATGACAGAATAATAAAAGGTGCCACCGGCCCGAGAAGCATCACACTTAAAAGGGTTTCCAGAAATCCAATCTCCTCTCCGGGTTGTTTCTTCGACTGTGTCGGGCCATCCGGGCTGCTTTGTGTGTAAAGGAAGATACAGGTCCCCGCTCGGCGGATGCGTGGCGACGAGAAAGGGCGTCAGCGCTGCGTTTGCGGCTAGAGGATGAAAAACGAATCAAAACCATGGGCGTTGCGATAAGGCACGGAAGGATACGAACCATTGTGAATTTGTCACACTCGACGGGGTAGCAGATGGCGACGACGTCACGTTGACCGGGACAGTCGAGGTAGGGAGTGCTGAGGTCGTGCTGCTGCCATCGGAAGTAGTGGGAGCTCCAGGAGTAGCAAGGACGGGAAGGACAGTTTGATTGGGCCCAGGGGTTGGGATACTCAAGTACGAATCCTGAAAAATGTCGCTCTGCGCGCCGTCTAGGAAGTTGTAGAGATCGTTATAAAAGGGAGGGGCATAGGTGCCCTCAAACATCTGCGTCGCGGGAGTAAGGTGGGCGAAACCAAGGACACAAATTTAGAGGAGACACTTACGTTGTTCTGTTCAGCTTGGTACCAATAGAAGGGTTGCTTGGCACCATAGGTACAGTTTCCAGGGACTGCGCTCAACTTTCCGTTGTCTGGGTCTGCCCCACAGCGACGAGCAACCTTGGATGTGGCAAGCCCGACATTGGAGGTGGAATTGGTGATGCGACATTGGAATCCGTTCATGTAGTCTGGGTGAATGTAGATAAGAAAATGTATCAGGAATACAAATTATGAAAGCGGTGCGCACTCTGCTCTGAACCACTGTCGGGAGAGTGAATCCAAAAGAAGGCACAAGTGCACATATTATTGGGACAAGGGGGCATCCTTTCTGGGACACCAAAATCGGTGTATCGATTCCAGACACAGGTCTGGTTAACGCTGAAAACGGTGAAATCACCGGGTTGGATGTCCGAGACGTTGCTCTTGTACGCAATGGCTAACGCGCAGCCCTTGACGTCGCTTAGACCGGTCGTGTGGTACTCCGAGGTGGGAGAGCCAGGACAGACTTCGTTGGGGTTGTTTGGGTCTTGGACGTTACCACCCTCTGAGCTGGCATAATAAGTTGTGGCGCCTTTCTCGCAGGCTATCTGTGCGGTGACGTTCTGGCCGGCAGGAAGCTCGAAGACGTCATCTGGGTGAGGAGGGTAGTCAAGGTGGCCGTGAAACCACCATTTCGAGAATGTGAAATCTGCGAGGGGGACAACGGGGCGGTTATCGTAGCTAAACGTTTGCTGGGTGACATTGAATCCCCACATGGAGGGATGCCAGATGGCTGGGGTCTGATGTGAGGAGAGAGAAGGGAAAAGCAGAAATTAGACGCACAAGCATGTCCGGACACGAGGTGGAGGGAGGCGAGGAGGGAGAGGAGAAGGGCGAATATGTACATGACTGGGCCTGCCAGAGATTGGGTTCTGATGTTGGTCTGTACTGTCCCATGGTGGACAATTTAAAGGTGCTCAGTATGACGACAATAATCATTGTGTCGCGTCACGCTGGCATTGTTGTGACGTGTGACTGTCACACACCCTAGCAATCTCCGTGTGCGGCTGATGGACATGAGCTGATAGAGGGATCTCGTCGCTCTATTCCCGGGCTAACCTGATTTCTGGCACGTCGGCATCGTAGTATCCCCAGGAGATTATTGCGGAGATTGTCGTCGTGCGACGTGGCTGTCATTCCATCTTTGGACGGTTACCCGTCGAGTTCTCGAATCCCCAGAATCAGCATGTACCTTTGACCTGCAGGTTTCGATCATGCCTCATGACCATCCTTCTGTTCAGCTCAAACCAGTGCAGGACTAGCCATCCGCGTTATCCTGTTTTGCCTTTCCATCCTGGAAGGTCAAAGTGGGGACCGCAGTCAAAGCGTCGACGCGGACTATACTCACGAATTCCTTGCCATTGTTCCTCTGGTCCACAGTCCACATGTCTTGTCCATATAATCTAGGTTCTGCTTCTCCGTTACATGTTACTCCTCATTACTCGCCTCCATTTCTACCTTATGAACCTCAAACACTGGCAGGTTGCCACGCCCACCTCTGCGCTCCCAGCACGTCCTGAGAGGCCTATCAAATATGTTTGGCCTGTCACTGCTCCTGATGGCAGCGTCGGATACGACCGCCCTCTGGAGAACTACTTTGACACATCCATGGCCACACGTCTCCTTCCTTCTAACCCCCCAGCTAGAGTACGTACCCACTTCCCCTCCTCAGGGCTGACAGTGACGCGCATTCCGACCATAGCTTCATGACACGGTTGCGCGGGCCCATGATCATCGATTTCAGGTCACGCCGGACATGGTCGATCCCTCTTGGACTACCCCCCGCCCTCTGATCCTCAATCCACGTGAGCGTCCTCGTCCACTTGCCAAACTATCTGGGAATTCACCGGAATACATGGGGATCTCACCGGACTTACCAGGCTGGCGCCCCCGTCGATCCTCGTACGAGGACAGACGTGGTGCAGTTGGGGTAACACCGAGCGAAGTAAACACGCTCGTCCCGTACATACCGCCTATCGACACGAGCTCGCCCCCTCCATCCAGGGAGTGGCTCGATGCAATGGCGAAACGGTTCTTGGCAGGCGCGCACGCTGATTTCGAGGATTCTCATCGTAATCCCACAAACGACGTCACATCAACTGGACCTTCTCTCGAGTCGGACGACAGCACCTTCTTCGATTACGACACTGACAGTACTCTCGACGGTGCCCTTACTGTTTCTCGCCCGTCCATGCCACAGCTTCCACAACAAGCACCTCAAGTAGAGTCCGAATCCAATCCTCATGACGCCGATGTCGATTCGAACTCGGATACGGATACGGACACGGATACAGATACAGACACCGACATGAATAGTGATGACGGGTACCACTGGAATATCACCCACACCTCTGAACCGGGTCCCGGTTCACGGTGGATAATTCCGCGCAAGCGTCCTTCTATCGTGATTGTCAACAACAAGGACGTCACTATAAACGTCGACGACTCGAATGAGGTCAGCCATCGTACAAGTTCCAGTTCGGGCCGGGGTGATCCTGTTAGTCCTCCCTCATCTGACGACGAGCACGTGAGAAAACGTCGAAGAGGAGGGAAAACCGCATTTCCCCAGAGGGTCACTAAGAAACCCAAGAGGCATGCTAATGACACACCTGCGCGGCAGCGTCGCAAGAGTATCGCTGCGCACCATGCAACGGAATTTGGCAAAGATAATTCCTCTGAACGTGCCTCGCCTCCTCCCGAACGCATCTCACCACCACCTGGAAACGACACGCCCACGTCGTCGCGGCCCCCAGTTTCATCTGTCACGGCTGCTGCCCTTCAAATGAAACAGGTCCGGATCGCATCACCTGGCATTGCTTCTCCCCGACTTTTACCCCAACCGAACATCGCCCCTGTTCCTCCCAAACCACCCAAAACGTTTCCTTGCCATATGGATGGCTGTACCCAAGTCTGTGCCTCCGCCGGCGACCTCCAGAGACATCAACAATCCCTCCGCCATCGTGCCCCTTCACATAGTTGTTTGGCTTGCGGGAAGTCATACACGCGATTGGACGCATTGAAGAGGCATTTGAACAGCAAGGCGTCATGTAAGAGGGTGCACGCCACGAAACTGGCCAACAATGCAGAAGTGGAAGAAGTACGAGCGGAAGCGAACGACGAGGCGGTGCAAGTCGTGGCCACATCCTCTTGATGATCGAGGTGTGGAGGCGGCGTGCCCCACCACACCCCTTGGTTCTCGGCGCGGTGTCGGCCACGTTCGAGGACGTTCGAGGGGATAATTTGAAGATTGGGGAACCGAAGTGTTGCTTTTATGTAATAACGTATGGCCTGCTGGTCGGGTTGGCTTTGTTTGCGATCACCCACTCGTTTTTTTGTCTCTCTTCTTTTTCCGCTGTTTTTGCTTACTCGTCGTATTCGTCCTGTCCTTGCTGTCGCGTAATTTGTGTAATATGCCATTTCGCAATCGTCACTCATTAATCATGAATCGTTGGTCGCTGGAAAACTTGCAAGCCGAGTATTTCAGATGGCCACGCTCTCTGTATGCACCATGCATTACCACGAGCATGAGGAATACCTTGGACGGGCGCGAAGTCCACACGTTCGGAGGTCCGCCGGGCGCACCCTATGCATGCTGGTCTTTGGTGTATTGGTTCTGCGCAGTCTGGCAGTCACGGCACGCTATCGCTCGGGCGTCAGGACCCACCGTAAAGCCTCGTGACCCGTTGCGCGCAGCGCCCTGAACGAGGTTCGAAGCAAAAAGTCTGAATCGTATCGCATGTGTATTTCGATTCGAGACTCCAAGATGCCCCACAGATGGCGCGCACGCACACAAATCGGACGTGAAAGTCATGTTTGCCGGGAGAGCCGCAGGTGTCGTCCGTCGTTTCCGCGATATCACTGATCAGCAAGGGGGAAAAGGACACGTGGATGTTTGGCCGCTTGTACAGTCCAAGGTGCACGGTCGCCTCTCGCGTGAGCTGCCGATGTGTTTGGGGCCTCGCGTCCATAAGCTATGATACGCGTCGTCGTCAAGTTTGAACATACGGCCACAAGGTCATAGTAAGCGCTGGGCCAATGTTGGGCCAGCATGCTAAGCGTCGCTTACCAGTTTGAGAGTCGCTTATGGGCTTTTTGGCCAATGAGAGACTGGTGGAATGAGAACGTTATTCCCCGACTCGGAGGACGATTTGGAGTCCCACGTGACCGGCAGGTTGGATATTCGGATCATGATGCGAAACGGTTAGAAGCTGCATCGGGGTGCGGGTGGCAGGATCGACGTCACAACGTGGCTGTGGCTCGCGCTTGCTGAGTTGGCTCTTCTTCCGCCAGCGAGGAAGCGGGGTCGCTTTTTTGTCGGTGAGTCGTACGTTCTGGCCCACAACAATCCTCTCTATAGGTACCTTAAAAGCACAGAACCGGTCTTGCTCCAAAACTTTCGCTTCTTTCCACGTCTCACCCTTCGTGGACATTTCAAACGGTCTGCCATACTGTATCGTCGGCACCCTGTTTGTTTTGTCGACGACCCCTGTCTCCGCCCCGGTCCTGCTCCGCGCTCGAGCACGTTTCAAAGCTCTCGTTCTCGCACACATTTCAAACAATCCGCTTCCACTGCCGCAAAAACTTTCTCGGCGAACGGCGTAGCATGGAACAACTTTCGACGGCTGCCAAGGTCTCACGCGTCGTCTAGGACGAATGACAGCCCCCTGTCTCAGGATGCTATACTCATCCGCGCGTACCTGACAGTTCCCGATCGTATATCGTATATAAAGCTTCGGGTATCTGCCTGTATAAACAGCGACGCGATCAGTATTTCGAATCTTCTTTACGCCCCATCACTACTCGGATCGCGAAAAATGCCCGCTGTCGTGCTCGTCACCGGAGGTACTGGCCTCGTCGGGAAAGCCATCGAATACGTTATCGAGAATGAGCCCCAAGGCTCGCGCTTTGGGAAGCAGCCAGGCGAAAAGTGGATCTTTGCCAGCTCTCGCGATGCAGACCTGAGGTACTCCCCCAACCCGAGTAGAGGTCATATTGGGCTCATGTTTGTGTTGCTCATACGAACAGGGATCCCACACAGACCTTGCAGCTCTTCGAAAAGCATCAGCCTACGCATGTCATTCACTTGGCTGCCCTCGGTATGTCTACCCTCGATTCTCCGTGTCTCGATCCTTCTGATGCTTGCGCTTTCAGTGGGAGGTCTCTTTGCCAACAGAGAGCGCAAGGTCTGGAATATCTGTGCGTATATTTGTCCTTAGCCTGACGATCTCCCCACTCTAGATGACGTTCCTCCGGGACAACATGTTGATCAATGATAACGTATTGCACACTGCTCGTATCAAAAAGACGCAAAAAGTCATTTCGTGCCTTTCGACATGCGTGCTTCCCGATAAAGTCGATTACCCTCTAACAGAGGAGAAACTGCACCTTGGTCCCCCTCACAACTCTCACTATGGCTACGCATACGCCAAACGAATGGTTGATATACAAAATCGGTCCGCTTGTCTCCAGACTTCATTATGCATTATTCCTCACTATTTAACAGCGCGTACAAGGAAGAATTTGGATGTAACTTCACGTCCGCTATTCCCACTAACGTATTTGGACCACACGACAATTTGTCAGCCCAACTGATATATGTTTCGATCCATCGCTGATCGGAATTGAATAGTGACCTCAAGTACGCTCACGTTATACCCGCTCTCATTCACAAGTGTTATCTCGCAAAACGTGAGAGTCCGGTAATGCTATTCGCAGTAAGAATTTACCCCCCATTCTAGAGAACGGAACACCATTCAAGGTCATGGGTGATGGATCGCCCTTGCGCCAGTTTATCTACTCTCGAGACCTTGCCAAACTCTTCGTCTGGCAACTGCGCGAATACGATAGCGTCGAACCCGTCATCTTCTCTGGTACAGTTCAAAATTATTGCCAAGAACCCGTCTAAACCCGTCTGTAGTGGATGAGAAGGATGAAATCAGCATCAGGCAAGTCGCAAATTCGATCGTCGACGCCATCGAGTACCCCGGAGAGGCGAGCTTTGAGAACGAACCCAACGACAATGGGCAGGATCGCAAGCCCGCTTCCAATGAAAAATTGATCAAACTGATCGGACCGGACTTCCAGTTTACCCCGTTCGATGTTGGTCTGTAACTTGCCGTTTTGTCTGTCGGTCGGACATGCTTGCTGACAGGCTATTTTAGCCCTGAAGGAGAGTGTCGAGTGGTTCCTGGCGAACTCCTCGAATGCTAGAACCGGACGTAGCATCTGATGGACCATCTATGTATCATACCCACTGAGACATTCGACTCAGACCTGGGCAGACTGTATTTGCTGGCTGAGTAGCCTATAATTTAATATGCCAGTGGCCCGCATCTGGACTGGGAGTTTGCCATGTTAATGCAGAAATTCGACAAGCATAGTATGCGCAGGTGGTAGAATGAGTCACTGGCAACAAAGAGGACATTTTCTTCGGCTCGTACGGACCAAGCCAGACTGTGATCGGTGCATGGGTTCATTATATTACTTACAAGGTCTTTGTACCAACGCTAATCGCCGCTGCTCTACGGTCATATTACGAGATACTATGACTTTACATGCAATGCGTGCCACTACTTACAACCCCCTCCAGGACCACACCGAGCTAGAGAGAGGCAGGGTGGTTCCCCGCCTCTTGAAACAGGGTTGTGTCATCCAGGTTGCCAACGATACTCAAGTTTCTGCCACAAGGAGACACGTCGTAAACCTGCATCCGCTATCATATCCGGTAGGCATCCATTGCGTCGCCGTAGTGCCCATCATTTGCATTTCATGGCAGGAGTTCCATTTCCTCGTGGCGCCGGCATGCTCGGTGTCCATTTCAGCCGTACTTACGTCCTGCACCATGCGCGACGTGTCGTTACGCTCTTCGGCTCGCATGTTGCTGAGTCGCCAACGCCTAATTTGGTTGTTGTCTTGTACCGTCCCCCTCTCCCTGACTTTTTTTTTTTTTTTTTCGTCGTCGATGTGACTGTAGAACTCTTCACACGCACCATTTCGTAGGCGCAGGGCACGCTGGCACGCTTCCGAACTCACCTCCAAAAATAATGCAAGCCATGTATGTAGGTCTCTGGGCGTGTAGCGGTCGATGTTCAAATCGGCGTCGGCGTCGCGACAATTACCGACCCGACCCGATCCCACCGGGACGGAGAGTCAAGAATGTGGCAAATCGAATGATGGCGGCCACCCCAAATGAAATGCAATGTCTTGTCCCGGACATCGATGTACTAGGATCACTGCGCAACGCACGAGGACGCGTTGACTTGCTACCGGGGGCGAAACTGGTTCTTCGTCAGCATGCGCCAGATCCCTGACTTGTCCCAAAAAAAAAAACACCAAACAAAGTCGTGCTTTGGGCACGTCGGGCAAGTCTACTCGAAAAAAACAAAACAGAACAAAACAAAATGCTAGGTGAGGAAACGAGCACGATCCTCCTTCCACTGGCACGAGTACTTGCTGCTGGATGCAAAGATCCGAAACTGAGAGCGCCCACGAATCCCGATATGTACCAAGCCGGGTCGGTGTCGGCATACATCATTTACTGAAAGAGGTTCTCCGTGCCTATCGAACCTTTGGACAGGCACCGTCTGATAGGACTTCGTAGGTTCCTGAGCCACTTTTCATTTCTCATTTTTTCTCGGAGGGCCTGCGTGGAGTGCTTACGACAAAATTAAAAAGCTCCTCGCGCAAGTGGGACGTGCCTGTCCGTTCCCTCGCACCGTGATTCGAACGTGCACTGGCAGAACAACGAGGGAACGGCGCCAACCGCCCGAGTCCCTGTCAGGCCGTGATGTCGGCACTCTTCAAACTTGGGTATGTCATCGTGGGGACTGTCTCCTCTCGTCTGGAACTCATGCACATGGTCCGATGATGCCTTGGTACTTTGTACTCTCATGGCGCCCAGGCACGCCCGCCGTTTCGCGGGTTTTAGCACGCCAATCACCGTTCAATTATGGCAAGCTCAAGCCAGCTCTCTGCCACTATTTTCTCGCGCGCGCGCGCATAGCAACGAGATCAAGCCCGTCAAGGGACTGGGCGCGAACGAGTGGTGCATGCGGATCTTGCGCGCGATGTCCGATCCCACTGATCGCACCTCCGCAGTATACAGTCCGAGTATACACTGGCGACAGCTGGTAAACGGCGGCGAACTTGCACCATGCCGTAGGGAACGACGTTCGTCGTGAACGTGCACCGGAAAGCCAACGCCTCCTCGCTCGATCTCGGGCCAGAGTGGAAAAGACGCAAGCGGGGATCCCCGAACCCATCTCGAGCCTCGGCGTTTCTCGACGCTAGCGCAAAGGTTATGGTCATGGGCGGCTCGTGTTGATGAGTACTATGTATGTTGTAAGCGACGGATCGTGCATGCGTGTGGAGCCATACATGGGCGCGATCAAGGGTACTATCTACCATCACGTACCGCACATCCCATTTCGAGCGCTTGCCATCATTCATGTCGTATGATTCATCTCATTGACATGGCTCGGGGTCGCACTGCGGTAGAGACCCATGTGAAACGCGGTGGGGATGGGGAGGAGAGAGAGGGGGGGGGCGCGGGGGGATATCGTGATCGTGGCAGTGGTTGGGTTTGGGTTTGGGATGCGACCGATATCGATCAACGTCGGAATCGGTACCAAGTACTACCGTCGCCGTTCCTATTGTACTGTTGTGGTCCATCGGACGATGGTGCATTTGAGTACGTGGATACCGGATCCAGATTCAGAACGCACTTGGACTAGTCTCGTTGCGACGTCGGTGGTTTTTCTTGACACGGACTACCAACTCCTTCCTTCATTTCGTCGGTCGGACGCGGTCAGATCAGGAGCCTATCACATCGGGGGAAGAAACAGCCCCAAAACGGGTTGGACACGGGGGAGAGGAAAAGGGAACTTGAAAGATTCATCATCATAATTCATTATCCACACGTTCGGAACGTTCGTTCGTTCATATGGCGACGCTCAGGGCTTTCGGCAGGTTTCACTTGCGCTCCTTCAACCCCCTACCAATCAGGTAATCGCGCGGGGTAGAAGTGAAGCGTTGTCGGGCGGTGCTTGATTTCTTTCATCTGCATCACCGCCCCTTCATCGACGACGGTGTGGCATGGATTTAAATTTACATAAGTACAACAGGAATACTTTTTTTGTTCTAGACCAATCATTTTCGATTATTGGGCGCTCTGAAGTACAAAATCTTTTTTATCCTTTGTCAATTACTCGTTTGACAGACGCGGGTGAGCACCATGATGGTGCCTCGACCGAATCCGATACGAATGTAGGTGTGGTCATGGACGTCTGCACTCGAGCGCTCTATTCGGAAATGCAGAACCTAAGGGTAATCATGCCCTACATTAGGAATCAGGACACTTGTCTGGCGCCATCCAATCGCCCATGATGGATCATTACCGTATATGAACCCGCGAGCCGTTCGAGCGCACATGTCCAGACCGTGCGATATTGTGCAATCCAGACACGACGACTGCGGGGCGAGATTAAACGCTGTGCTCGGGTGACGAGTATGAACGGCCGGGTAAACGATCTTCCGGTCGAGCGCTAACCCAACTTGAACGGCCGTCGTCGTCGTGCACCCACAGAACCCAAAACCCAAAAGTCCAACGAGTCGAAAGGTATGATCGTTGCGCTCGATCCCCGCGATGCGGCTACAAGCAGGCCGAATACCCGACGGCTTCTCGACCTCCGGCTCCGAACGCGTGGTAACAGGTCCTAACCAGTGTCCATTATACGAAAAGCGCTGTCGTTGGTGTGGATCATGCCCACGACTTCGCACGGTCATTGAGATATGGAGATGTCATGGTCTAGCAGCTATGGCGCGTTGACCGACGAGCATATGTCTGGACGACATTGGATGGCCCACCAAACGGTCACGTGAGCCAAAAAATAGAATGATGAACGACAAAGAGAAAGCTTACCGCATAAGAGTGCTTGTTTGGGAGGCCCAGGCTCTGCCTGGCAGTGGGCGAATCCCCCTTGGCTGTGTGTATCGGCATCAAGACATCTCTGCTCTTTGTTCCTTAAACGGATGGAAATGAATATCAGGAAGAAGGATCGCGCGCGCCATCATGATAAACGACACCGAAAAAGGGGGCGGGGTGAGAAGCACGCTCAGGAACGTGCGGAGTGTTCACAGGAAAGGTGGTGTCTGGCAGTGTACAGGGTCTAACGTGGTCGCCACGAAGAGGTGTCAAACTTTGATTTTTTAAATGGGGGTATCGAGTGATTGGAATGGACAGGGACGTGATGACGGCTTTTCCGACGCGATTGGAGAGGGCTGGAGGCTGCGTGGATGCTGGCTTCAGAGTGCAGGGTCAGACTTTTGGCGCACGAGAGTCGAGGTGGAGCCCAGAGACAAGATGACTCTGGTGAGTCCAGTCTACCAGGTTAAGTGAGTTCACACCACACGAATTGTTTGTGCCAGTTTGCATTACCGCATCGTCTTCTTTGAAAATCTCTCGTCGCTACATGGCCTATTCGCTGTGCCGAGGCTGCGTTGATGAGGTATCTTGATGTTCGAAAATACAATCCTAATCAGCACGTCATGGCCGATCACACCAGTGGCATAAAGATGAACAGTGCACTGTCCGATCGGAGACACGATCGGTGAACACGTCAACGTATATCTTGACGCAGTTGGTGCTATTGGTTCTATTTTGATCTCCTTCTCCATCATGCCACTCGTACGCGCGAGCGCCCGGGAGAACGTTGCAGCGCCTGCTACATTCTCAGGGTCGATCCGAGCGTTGGCATTTGATGTTGGATGAGGAGGCTCTATGTATGTATGTATGCGCCGCTCGCCAAACATGACGCCATCAGTATCTGAACGTCGCTCTATCTAGGCGTGTGCTCACACGTCTGTTCGCACGCCCATCAAACACCTGTCACGACAACCCCGAGTGGGAGGAACGGGAGAAGAGAGAGTGAGAGCGAGGCTCCATCGCGAATCTACGCGTTGTCTGTTTCCATCCTGTGTCCCATCACTGCAGGTTTGATCGTAGCGATACGAGACAGCCAATTATGGTATAGCTCGTCGAATGAGATTTGACAGGGTTGTTTGCTGACAGACGGGTGTCCCGGGCTTGTCCCGGGCTTGTCCGCAGCAAGGGAATGGAAATGAGCGCTGCCGTACGCGAATTCTCGGAATGGTAGGTGATGGAGTCGCGGGGCGGAGCGAACGATCGAGGCACAGCAGAGACACTCACGCGGGAGAAAACGACAGTGCATGGCCGGCGGGTATCACATGCGTCCCAGAGTCAACACAGCCCGTTTTCATTAACGCGCCGGGTCGCACTGACATCAAACACGACAAAGCAGTGCGGGTAATTCTACATCTGAGGAAGGAAAGTCTTGAGTGATGGGCAGTGCTAACGAGACTGTGTTGCGATCAACATTTTCTCTATGACTCGTTGTGGATGTTCGACCAAGTCGTGGAGTATTCGATCGAGGAAGGGGCGAGTGATTCGCGGAGGTGACAGCGGCGAACTGTTCGATCAGAGTGGCGTCCTATCGGAAGTAAATGCACGCGATCGCATTGGGACGTTGATACGGTGGCAGAAAAACAGTTTCGCGGGTTCACAGAGGGGGACGAACCCCAATTTAGCTGATACACTTGAAATGATCTCGGGCGGCGGCTGACTCGGTGATGACTGAGTGGGATAGTCGTCACGTGCAGGAAAGCGGGACATTCCTCCGCGGACGAGCGCAGAGTGATCGTATATGAAGATCAAGTACGTGAGAGTAGTACATGTCGAGAGCTATGGGAAGCGAGATTCGTTGGCGGGCGCTGAGATTGGGCGGTCGTGTGAATTAAATGATTACCGAACTGTCAGAGAGACAAAAGAAAGACTGGAATCGGCCAATGAGAGTGCTGTATGGCCGGGAAGAGCCGTGATGAGATGGCAAGTTGGTAGGATGCTGATGAAGAAACGGCACGCCTACAACGGCGAAAGCAAGACAAGGGACATGTACGGACGGCGCGGGGACGAGTCGATCTACTTATGTGCCGAGGCACGCGCGGGCTGCTAGTTCTGATATTAATTGTTGGGTGGACGTCGGAGAGACGGTGGCGGAGGTTAAATAAAGGCAAGGTTCTCACCCGGTCTTTCTCCCCCCCGCGCGCCTAGCTTCCCTTTCTCCTCCTTCCCGCCATCGATCGATATCCACCCAGCTCGACGTTCGCTCCCTGTCATGGCCCTCCTCCAGGCAGATCCACCGCACTATCGCGACCTGGATTACCACACCCCAAGCCCTTCAAACAAGCCAATCAACATCGGCACCACCTCCCCCTTTGACACCTACGAATTCAGCCATCTCCAGTCCACGCAGTTCCCCCACACCCCCTCCTACAACGGATCCTACCAGAACTCCCCCTACTCGGGTCACTCCGACCTCAGCTACGAAGACGGCCCCGATTCCTTCACCCTTGGCGACAATCTAGACGTCCGCGAAGACTATGATCCCTCCGAGTACGACCCCCCAAACTCGACCGGTCTCCTCGTCTTCGACGGCGACTTCATGACCAGTTTCGATCCCCCTGGCCCCCACGTAGCCGTATCCGTCACCCATGCCCCGATGGACCAGCACTCCCCCCGCTCATACGAACACAGCTCCCCCTCCAGCAATGGCGACGCCCGTCCCCGCAGTCGCGGCTCTTCCGTATCTTCAAACCCTCAGATCCTCCCCCATTCCTCCCCTCATCTCGATGTCGCCCACAACTTTGAAAACCTGCGCTTCGAGTCCCCTGGCTGGCGGCACAGTCAGCTACCAGCCGAAAGAACCTTATCTCCCCCACGCAAAGCCCAGTCCCCCCCGCAGCTTCTCATTCCGGACAGCAGCCCTTCGTTATTTCCCCAGGAAACTCCGATGATTAATGCCCCAGATGGCGATGGCGGTTTCGTCTCGAGCGGTCCCCAACTTCACATCGTCCCCGCTACTCCCGTAAGTGGTGGCGGAGCGGCTTCACAAGCCGCTCCTTTCCAATCTACCTTGGAAACCCTCCATCAAGGCGAGTTCATTGATTTCATCACGTTTATTTCTGGAAATCCAGTCTTACCAATTTTGTCTTCCGTAACAGGTTCATCGCAAAACGGGCCACAGCAACAAGCATCAACACCCCCATGGGATCAGCAACAAATTCAACAGACCGAGGTCTCCCAATCTCTCGGCGTACCACAGGGTACACAGCTTTTCCCCCACAGCCACAGGGGGCTGTCCACTCTTGGTCCCCAAGTACATCCCGATGGTACAAATACCAACTTCCTCTTTCCAATCCCCCCTCGTACGCGCAGCAAGTCTGACACTGCTTCATCGTTTCGTTCCCCATTCTGGAATCCCTCTCTTATGACTCAAGACCATCTTAACGCCCTTGAAGGTTCTGCTCTCGACGACTCTGCCCCCACCATCAGCCTCAACGAAGTCCACCCCCAACAACAACAGCAACAACACTCATCCAGCGCTGGTCCCACCCAATCATCGTTCAATCTCTCGAACGCCAGCTTCTCTCAGTTCAACTTTAACCCCGCCTCAATTAACAACCTCCCACCCTACCTCTCACCAGGCGACCCCGTCGCTGTTGGTATTCGTCGAGCCAAGTCTGACATCGGTCGCCCAGGTCATAATCGCCTGTCACGCTCAGAGGATATGACGACCTCTTCCCTATTCTACCCCCCTTCATCTCAGCAGGAGTTCATCAATCGCCAGTTCCTGTACCCACAGGAGACAGTACCTTCCATCCGCGGCCACAATCGTAGAGCCTCCTCTGGATCCCGTGGTGGGGGGGATGGCAACTGGAGCACGTTGTCCTCCAACCGTGCGAGTCCGTACCCCAGCCCGTCCGCGAGCCCACGTCTCCGTTACGACGACCTTCCCAGCGTTGCACTCACCAACAGACAACCCTCGATGCTCCACCCTGATCCTCCCCAAGCCAACAACGCTGGTTTGATCGTCGTCTCGAAGCAGACAGTAACGAGTGAGCGTACAGCTGGTGCAAGTCATCGTCGTAGGAAGCAAGATGCCAACTTTGTTTGTCCTGTGCCAGGCTGTGGTAGTACGTTCACAAGAAGCTTCAACTTGAAGGGTGCGCTGTGTAACGTGTTGCTTTACCTCGTATACTAACTAGTTTATTAGGTCATATGAGGTCCCACAACGAGGAACGCCCATTCCAGTGCAAGTGGCCCGGCTGTGGCAAGGGGTTCGCCCGACAGCATGACTGCAAACGCCACGAGCAGTTGCATTCCAATTACCGCCCCTTCACTTGCGAGGGGTGCAACAAGACGTTTGCTCGCATGGATGCTCTGAACCGACATTGTGAGTATCCTCGCTCGATCCGTGACAATGACTAATCGTCTATATCTACCCAGTACGCTCCGAAGGTGGCGCCGAGTGCCAGCGCATTGTCGATGCTCCCAAGGAGTCGGAAAAGTTGCCCAAGACTGAAGAGAAGGGATGGCCTGGAATGAGCGTCATGGTCTAATATTGCTCGCGTCTCTTTCACCGCAAGTCAACCTCAATGCCCATATAATCTGATGCGCACCAAGATAATCTTGATTCTTACCACTGTATCCTCGACTTCACTTGCTTGATTACCATATACTCGGGACGCCTTGCGGTTTCTGCTTTCATCTCGTTTTCCCTTCATTCCCATCCGCATCCTACCACCCGTCATTTATGCTGGTATTGATTGCACGATCCACCATCTGCTCTCGCCCTTCGTATTCTCGTGTGTGCACTGTTTTCCTCATCTTTATTATTTGTTACTCTTTTTTTTTTTACCTATGATCGATTCTTGTAGCGTAGCTCATCGTAGATATTGGTGGACGTGAGTCAACTTAACGTATTTATGTAACCGGAACGAACGACTTGGAGGAAAGCCAATCAATATTATTATTGATACACGTTCGTCAACTACTCAACCCTGCATGACCTTGAGGCTTCCGCGAGGACCTATGGATGCAACCCGCGGCAAGTTCGTATGCTGACGTCGGACGATTGAATCAGCCGAGGTCACTTGATTCAGAGCGAGGAGAGAAATGGAAACATTGAGTCTGACGCGTACCATGTACACCGCCTTGTCATCAGGGATGACTTGGCTAGGACAATCGGCATTGAAGTTTGCGTTTCGATCGGGGAGCGTTCCTCCTCAGGGCTGAAGTGCAGTGCCATTCGAAGAGAAGAGGAAGTCAATTCACACCGTCGTCGGGTCTTCATCTTTTTGATGAGATCTATCCGTCTGGATCTTGGCCCACGTAGCTGTGTCTCGATGGCGCGTTCCGAGAGGATGACTAACATCGAAACACCAAATAACTATGCAAGTCAAAATATTAAATATCCCCCCGATTTGAACCCGAGAATCTGAATCTTGTATGACGATGTCACGCCCCTATAGTTGGACTCTTCCTCGAGATTTTTTTTAAAATCGTTGAGGCGGCTCGGGGTTGGTTACATATACCAAAGCGTTGGATGACCTTGACTTTTTTTTTCGATCGAGATGACATGACACGGGGCCGAGGCACGGTCGTGTGAGTCACTCGAGGGCAGGGAACAGGGTCCATGCAGACAGGGACCGGGTCGTGTCGATTCGACAGAGAGACGTGCTATCGGCGATCACGCACCATGCGTCACGTCTGACCAGAAAACTGAACGTCTCCGGGACGTCTGGGCATATCACCATTTGGATCTGGTTCCGCACCCTGGCCCATCATCGACTCATCTGGAGACCAGGGGCAGTGTCGAAACGCCCGTGGAGACGCGCAGCTGCACTGCCCATTGCGCGAGCCTAGCACTGTTGGAAACGTTTTTTTTTCAACAGGGTCTGATGCGACTCGAGGTTTGCTTGAGCTACAGTACAGCGACACGTTAGATCTAGACTTTGACGACGACCGACACTAGTTTCAGAGCCGACGACCAAATCTGCGTCACCTCGCGTACAGCGTCACTGGATGCGGGGTAGAGGAATCGATCACTGGCAGCATGATGCCATGAAAAAGGATCCGGCGACTTGCTTTGTACACGGTTCGGCATGTTGCGAGGACACACGAGCCAAACACGGCAAGTTCAAAGCCGTGATCCAAGATCGCATCGTTTCGGAGACGAGGTCCAATAGTTGGCGTTGGGACGAGTGGGCCCGCGGAGCACTTGGATTCCGCGCTCGATGATGCCGTCGTATGATATGTACTTGCAACACGTCGTCGATGTCGAGTGGTCTCACTCGCAGGGATTCAGATCGCACGCGGAAAGATGGAACCGGGGACAGTTTCCCACCCGACGGGAAGCTGGCTCGCATCCGTCCTTTTTGCATGCACTGCCTCGCCACAAACCCCCTTAACTTCTACATAGGTCGCGATCGACACGATATTTCGAGTTCGTACCGCAGTGACTGGTTATTTAAAGTAAGCCATGTAACCCCATGGGTCAATACGTCCACGTCAGGCTTCAGCTGTTGTCATCATCGACGACAGAGGGTCGCGACGACTGCGGGGATGACGCATGCTGTATGCCCGTCTCTTCATATCGACGTTTCGGATGCGTACTAACTTGTACTTACGAGTTACAATTCACACTTTTTTTTTTCACGGCATTCAGGAGCTGGTCCCCTCTTTCCCAATCGAGCGTGCATCTCCGAGAACCGCGGTGCCTGTGACGGAAAGACGAGACCTGACGAGCCTCGGTGAGATTCAAATCCTAGGCTGTGCCTCTGAAATCTCTTACGCGGTCATTCTTGTCAAGTTGCCCGAGTTGGGGTACATTCACCATGGGCAGGCTGCGGGGTTCCAAACGTCATTGACATGGCAGGGACTCCCCCGATGGAGGAGAGCCAGGAACCGCAGTTGGCACGGAGTTTTGCGTGTGGTGTGCGTGTGTTTCGGACAAAAAAAAACCTCTTTCGAGTAGACAGTGTCAACATATGGTTGTACTGTGCTTGGCTTGAGTACGGTGATAAGTAGGTCGATGGATCATGATGCATGATGAGTGATGACGATCACGTCGGAAGGCGATACGGTGGAGTTGTAGAGTGTGGCCTGGATGGTCAAGTCGGTCTCGGGTAATAGCTATGCCGGTGCGATGTCATCGTATGAATGATTGACGCTTGCCGACGGGATGAGCTTTATTGAATATTCAAGTTGAATGCCGGGGTGTTTCGATAGAAGGATGCGTGTGAGCACACCTTCGGAAAGAATAAATTAAAGAAGTTTGCAGGTCGCGGTACGAGCGCTGGCCCGACTTGGCCGACCGTCGTCGGAGGCAACGGAACGACGTTGTCGCCGTACCGTGCGACTCCGGGCGGGCGGAGTGCGCCGACAACAATTACTCGGCATGGTACTACTGCCGATAAAAAGCCTGAGGGCGTTACTTCAACGGGCGACATGAATGTTCAGATTGTCGTTATTACCCCTCGGACCATGATCCACGCACGCCGATCATGGCCGACTCAATGACAGCGACTTGACACCGAGCGAGCCGCCATGTAAGCCTTGGGAGGCCTCGGGAATAAGAATTCAAGTCGCCGTGACAGCGGTACCTGGTGCCAGCAAGATTGCAGAGCCCGACAACAGATCCGGGGGGATTTTCGATTCAGTTTGAATAGATAGAAGCAACGGATAGAAAGACTCTCGCATGTGCTGGCGATAAGGCACCGGAAGGCCAATCACGAAATCGGTTGAATGGGCGGCCTCGGAGAAGCGTGAAAGCGGTCGTTGGACGGCGACTTGAAGTTCGGAGGTTGGTCGTACGGAAGACGCGATGTTGCGATAATAGAACCAAGTCGGGGGCGATCTAAGGTCCTCGATCGAGTCAACTCTAGCACGGCTTTTGGTTGTCGCCAACTGCGTAGCATCCAAACTCTGTTTATGGAAGACAAGTCGAAGGGAAATTTTTGAGAAATGGTAATCAGGCCATTCCTAGCGACATGAAACTTTGACCTCATTGTCACGCCCACATCATTTGAAACTTTCTTGATTGTTCGTTCTTCCTGTAAAATGTCGAAGTGTTCAACTGTCGAAGCTATCCATTAATCAAGCTAAGAGCAACCAGTGTCCATTCCACGCCCATCAAACAAAAAAAAATGAAACAGCCGAAAAAACCGTGCGTTGGCACAGGACGGAATTCACTTCACATCATCCCAGCAAAAAGCGCCAACAATGCTGGCACCGCCAACTCCAACATGGCCGAATGACTCACAGCTTGCACTCCACCCGCACCGCTTGTGCTCGTCGTCTCCAACCCATCCTGGGCGACGCCCGTCCGGTTGCGGGGGCGGTCGACGACGGCGCACGCGATGCAGGCAGGCCATCCGGGGTCCGTAGGGTCGCTGGCGTTGGCGGGGTATCCTTGCGTGCCAATGAGGTAGGATTGGTCGGGGAGGGTTTAAACCTCGAAAAGGGAGACGTGACTCGGCTGTTGGTTGAGCAACGACGGTGTGCCGTCGTGTGGTGGACCACCGTTGGCCAATAGAAGGCATACTTATAGACACCCGAATATTCAAAGACCTACATGGATGAACGGAAGCCATGCGACGAAAGACGCTCTGCCACTATCTCGAAGACGCCCAATAGCTCCATGCAGCGCTCGTGCAGCCTCCCGATAATCCGGCCTTGTGCTGTTCCGAAACAGCTGTTCGTATACGTCCCTTGCCACATCAGGCGCAAGCTTATCGCTGATCGACCACATCGTACCAACGACTCCCTTGTAACCCGCAAATAACATTCCTGCTGCGATATGGATGGCCTCGTCGGAGAGACCCTCGTCGCCCATCGCCGTCTGGCATGCGGAAAGAAAGGCAAGCCCACCACGGGAACGTGACAGCGCGATGATGTCAGATATTTTCAAGCGGCGTTGATGGGCAAGACAAAGTCCACTCTCAGTCGGGCTTGCGGCATCTTGGATTCCGTGGCATGCAAAATGGACCCAGTCCGCCTCCTTCATGAGGTCAAGCACTTCCTCGACAGTTCCGACAGAGGATTCCAGGAGGGTGGTTCGTGCAAAGGGTGAATTCCTGATTACCGCCCTGATGTGTTCCAGCTCGGTGGCCACACCTGGAAGTCGAGATAGGCCATCTGAGGGTGGCTGACGAACAGCAAGGAGGCGGAGATCGCCGCTAGATGCCACATCGGAATTGGGTGACGGCGCAAGAATACTGAGAGTAGGGACGTATGACGAGATGACGTAATCGGATACTTCGTACCCACGTTGCAAATGCTGGGTGTCATAGCATCCAGCTGCATGGATAGGAAGAAACACGAACGGGCCAGTCGGGCACCAAAAAATGCGTGATAGGTCCCCAGGAGTCTGCTCAGAGACAGATGGGCGGATCAGCTATGAATTCAAGTGACATGACTTGACGTACTGAGAAAGCCAAGGCGTCCAGGACTGGTTTGACGACGCCACTCCACAAGGTAAATAAGAGGGACTCCCAGCTAACGCAACCCCGTGTTGCACTTTTCCCCTCCCTGTCGTCAGAGCGGATGACACGAGCGTGACCAAGCAATTTCTCCAGCATATTCTGAAGACCCGCAGATCTCTGGAAAGTGAAAGTGGGAAGCGGGACATGTATCACATGATCCATGTCAGCAAGAACAATCAACGCATCGCAGCGGCTTTCTGCAGCGTTGAGTATGACCACCGGTCCAGAGTGTGCTGAAGCTTGGAGCTGAGAGAACTCCTTACGCAGGAGGAATTTCTCGAAACCAGGAAAGCTTCGAATCTCCTGGAGCAGTTTATCTCGTTCGATCGCAAGCGCACGGTGTCTGTCAGCCTCTTGTTGCAAGGACTCTGTCACACGATGCGCCGAATCCCGAGCTTGCTCCAAGAGTGCGGACAAGGATTTTTCGCGAGTGGCGCTAGCATGCTCTAATGCTGCAGACAGTTCCCGAAGTCTACGGGCATGATCTGGATGACCAGACGACAATTGTTCATACGAGCTGCGAAGCTGAAAGAGTTCCCCCCAAACGATCGAGCGTGCTTGCTCGAGCCACTCTGCAGCAGTTTCCGGGAGTCCAGAGTCCAAAGCTGCCGCTGCCGCTTCCCGCACCACATTGGCACCTCGCGTAAGTTCATAGTAACGCTGTGCAAGAGAGAGGCCAATCCATGCGAGTTCAGGAAGGAGGCTAATGGCAATGGAATATGCATGGAAGAGAGAGTGGTGGCGCGTATGCCGAGCACACGATATCCAATTTAGTGATGCATGAAATCGAACCCTAATGGGGCCGATGGGGGCGGAAGCAGCACGCAAATACAGGGAAATTGCTTGCTCCAGGTTGCTCAGCTCCCCGAGGCGCTCGAAACGAGCTTTGAAGGAGTTGCCAAGGTTGCTAAGACGGCGGGGCTTGTGAGGGTGACCATGAGGAGTGAGCTCAATAGCATCCTCGAGTGCCAAAATTGCGTGCTCGAGGTCACTCAGCTCCCCGAGGCGCTCGAAACGAGTGAAGAAGGAGTTGCCGAGGTTGTTAAGACGGCTAGGCTTATCAGGGTGACCATCAGGGGTGAGGTCAACAGCGTCACTGTGCCTCGAAATTGCATCCTCAAGATCACTCAACGCCCCGAGGCGTTTGAAGCGAACTTTGATTGCGGTGCCGAGGTTGCTAAGATGGCTAGGTATGTGGGGGTGATCACGAGGGGTGAGCTCAACAGCATCCCTGTGCCTCGAAATTGCTTCCTCGAGGTCACTCAGCTCTCCGAGGCGCATGAAACGGGTGAAAAAGGAGTTCCCGAGGTTGTTGAGACGAGCGGGTTTGCTCGGGTGACCATGAGGGGTGAGGTCAACAGCATCTCTGAGCATCGAAATTGCGTGCTCGAGGTCACTCAGCTCCCCGAGGCGCTCGAAACGAGTGAAGAAAGAGTTGCCAAGGCTGTTCAGACGGCCAAGCTTCTGAGGGTGACCATGAGGAGTGAGGTCAACAGCATCCCTGTGCATCGAAATTGCATCCTCGAGGTCACTAAGCTCCCCGAGGCGCTCGAACCGAGTGAAGAAGGAGTTGCCAAGGTTGTTAAGACGACCAGGCTTGTCAGGGTGACCATCAGGGGTGAGATCAACAGCATCCTTGTGCCTTGAAATTGCGTCCTCGAGGTCACTCATCACCTCGAGGCGCTCGAAGCGAATGATCAAGGAGTTGCCGAGGTTGCTAAGATGGCGAGGCTTGTCAGGGTGACCATGAGGGATGAAGTCAACAGCATCCCTGTGCCTCGAAATTGCGTGCTCGAGGTCGCTCAGCTCTCCGAGGCGCTCGAAATGAGCGATCAAAGAGTTGCCAAGGTTGTTAAGATGGCGAGACCGGTGAGGGTGACCATGAGGGGTGAGCTCAACAGCATTCCTCAGCATCAAAATGGCGTGCTCCAGATCACTCAGCTCCCCGAGGCGCTTGAAACGAGCCAAGAAGGTGTTGCCGAGGTTGTTAAGACGAGCAGATTTATCGGGGTGACCATCAGGAGTGAGGTCAACAGCATCCCTGAGCATCGAAATTGCATCCTCGAGGTCACTCGGCTCCCCGAGGTGTTCGAAAAGAGCCAAGAAGGAGTTACCAAGGTTGTTAAGACGAGCAGGTTTGTAGGGGTGTCCATGAGGGGTGAGGTCAACAGCATCCTTGTGCCTCGAAATTGCATCCTCGAGGTCACACAGCTCTCCGAGGCGCTCGAAACGAGTGATCAAAGAGTTGCCAAGGTTGCTAAGATGGCGAGGCTTGTCAGGGTGACCAAGGGGAGTGAAGTCAACAGCATCTCTGAGCATCAAAATTGTGTCCTCGAGGTCACCCAGCTCTCCGAGGCGCTCGAAACGAGTGATGAAGGAATTTCCGAAGTTGTTTAGACGGCCAGGCTTGTGAGGGTGACCATGAGGGGTAAGGTCAACAGCATCCCTGTGCCTTGAAATTGCTTCCTCGAGGTCACTTGGCTCCCCGAAGCGCTCGGAGCGAACTTTGAAGGAGGTGCCAAGGTTGTTAAGATGGCCAGGCTTGTCGGGGTGACCATGAGGGGTAAGGTCAACAGCATCCCTGTACCTCGAAATTGCCTCCTCCAGGTCACTCACCTCCCCGAGGCACTCAAAGCGAGTGATCAAGGAGGTGCCGAGGTTACTGAGATGGCCAGGCTTGTCAGGGTGATTACGAAGTGTGAGGTCGATAGCGTCCCTGAGTATCGAAATTGTGTCCTCGAGGTCGCTCAGCTCGCCGACGCACTCGAAACGAGTGTTCAAGGAGTGTCCGAGGCAGTTCAGAAGGGTAGGCCTGTGAGGGTGACCATGAGGGGTGAGGTCAACAGCATCTTTGTACCTCGAAATTGCGTGCTCGAGGTCACTGAACTCCCCGAAACGCTCGAAACGAATCTTGAAGCAGGTGGCGAGGTTGCTAAGATGACCAGGCTTGTAAGGGCGACCATTAGGGGTGAGCTCAACAACATCCCTGAGCATCGAAATTGCTTGCTCGAGGTCACTAAGCTCTCCCAGGCGCTCGAAACGAGCTTTGAAGAAGTTGCCAAGGTTGCTCAGACGGCCAAGTCTTTCAGGGTGATCATGATGGGTAAGGTCAACAGCATCCTCAAGCGCCGAAATCGCGTTCTCGAGGTCACTCAGCTCCCCGAGGCGCTCGAAACGAGTGAAAAAGGAGTTGCCGAGGTTATTAAGACGGCCAGGCTTGTCAGGGTGACCATGCAGGGTGAGGTCAACAGCATCCCTAAGCATGGAAATTGCGTCCTCGAGGTCACTTAGCCCTCCGAGGCACTTGAAGCGAACTTTGAGTGAGGCGCCGAGGTTGCTAAGATAGCGAGGCTTGTGAGGGTGACCATTAGGGGTGAGCTCAACAGCACCCCTGTGCCTTGAAATTGCGTCCTCGAGGTCACTCAACTCTCCGAGGCGTTCGAAACGAGTGAAGAAAGAGTTGCCGAGGTTGTTAAGATAGCCAAGCTTCTGAGGGTGACCATGAGGGGTGAGGTCAACCGCATCCCTGAGCGTCGAAATTGCGTCCTCGAGGTCACTCAGCTCTCCGAGGCGCTCGAAACGAGTGATGAGGGAGTTGCCGAGGTTGTTAAGGCAGCCAGGCTTGTGAGGGTGACCATGAGGAGTAAGGTCAACAGCATCCCTGTGCCTTGATATTGCGTCCTCCAGGTCACTCACTTCCCCGAGGTGCTCGAAACGAGTGATGAAGGAATTTCCGAGGCTGTTCAGAAGGGTAGGCTGGTGAGGGTGGCCATGAGGGATGAGGTCAACAGCGTCACTGTGCCTCGAAATTGCATCCTCGAGGTCACTCAGCTTTCCGAGACGCTCGAAACGGTTCTTGAAGCAGGTGCCGAGGTTGCTAAGATAACTGGCCCTATCTGGATGACCATGAGGGGTGAGGTCAACAGCATCCCTGAACATTGAAATTGCGTCCTCGAGATCACTCAGCTCCCCGAGGCGCTCGAAGCGAACTTTGAAGGATGCACCCAGGTTGCTAAGATGGCCAGGCCTATCAGGGTGACCATGTGGCGTGAGGTCAATAGTATTCCTGAGCATTGAAATTGCGTCGTCGAGGTCACTCAGCTCCCCGATGTGATTGAATCGATGCAATAACGCCACACCGAGATTACCTAGTCGTCCGCGGTACCGGTCATCCCCAACCGAAGTAGACCTGACCAATTCCTTCAAAAGTATGATTGCCTGTTGCAGGTCGGCTACATCACCGAACCGTTCGAAGCGGCCCAACAACTGAACAATGAAAGTCCGTGTGTCCTCGTCCTTGAAGCCTGAAATTGAATCCTGCTCCACCGATGATTCGCCATCCGCTTGAGCAGGGCCACCCCACGTACGGCATGCAGTTGGAGCACGAAAGTCGCAGCCCGCGTTTCATGACTCTCTGTAGAGCTGAGCTCCATCGCCTCATGCAGCAATGCCTTAGCCCGTGCTCCCTCGACTTCATCCCTCCGCTTCTCGAATCGCGCGAATTGCACCACGGCCAGCTGAATCAACGTGGAAGGACGGTCAACGTGGCCGACAGGACGGGCAAGAAGTGCATTGCGATACAAGCTAAGGGGGAGGGAAACATCCATGTCCTCTGCCTGACAGAAGATGAATTTGGCCATCGCCAGGTTTGACTGAGTAGCCGCACGACAAGGATGATCCAACGGACAAATACTGAGTGCCCGCTCAAACTCTCCAACAGAACGTCCAAATCCCGTTTTTCCCCGTGCTTTCGGTAACGCGAAAGAGCGCTATGCCCTTGGTTTGTTGCATCACTTCCAGCTCGCCACGGGATTCTGTGGATGACTGTGGACATACACTGATTAATGAGGATCATGTTTACACAAGTTACCTCTTACTTGAGGGCAAAGGACCGTCGACGCTGATGAATTACTGTTCTCACACTCCCGCCATTTAACAGTGACCAAAATGGATGAACACGGGGATACAACATCCCCATCCTCTGGGAAGAGGGTGAACGCTGCCATGGTGTGAGTACCCAGATCCTTGTGCAAAACTTCGTCCCACTCACGAAAGCCGTTTGCACTGCGGTCCAATAGTTGTTCCACGGTGATTGTTAACTTTCGCAGCTGCTCCCCAGCACCTAACATGGGCTGGAATTCGAAGGATGCATAGACTTCAAGACAAACGGTGGCCAATGGATCTGACGGTCTGTGAACTTGTCAGGGCTAACCCCAATGGGAGAAGGGGGATCTTACATTGGAATCGGCCCACTCCATTCGACGACATCGTCATTCGCTAAGGAACGTTTATTTTCGGTTCTCCATTCAAGGCCACTGTGATACACCACGGTGTGAAAACCAGAGGGGACTCGTCTAAGGTCAAGAGCAACATCTGTCGCTCGGATACCTACCTTGTCATTAGTAATCGTTGCGAACTGTGTAGAGAAATGAGTTTCATACTCGTAATAACCCGCTCTTCGTTTTCGCCCGTATGCATTGCAGAGCCTGAGGAAGAGGACACATGCTGTGGCTGGTCTCTGGGTCCGGGAGGTTTCTCCTTCCCTTCCTCCTGCCCGGCACATTCGAGGTAGATGCCGGGCGTTTTTATGCTGTCCTGCCGGATATGTCAGCGGGCAAACCAGCAGCTAGGCCTCGAAACCCACAGTCAGGGCACAAGACGGAGACGTCCTTGAATCAAGTCGTAGCGGCTTGCTACTGGTGCTCTCGCCACCCTCAGCCGGGCTATCAGACGTCTCCGATTCAGGTCGTGATCGGTTTCTTCGGGTGCTAGATCTGATGGTCATTGTGGCTTAAAGCTGTTGAAGTATGCAGCGAGGGATATACCTGGAGCGCTTTAAGTCCATACTGGATTCCACAGCAAATCGAACCTTGTCCACGTGTAGCCGCAGAGCGCATGGAGCAGCCCTCAAAAATTGCCTCTTCGAGTTGAAAGCAGCGTGCATCCAAGATACATCATGTACACTGCGTTGGCGTGTAACCGGTTTCAACTCTCGACGCATGGATCAACTTGAACGACGGTCAACGCCTGTGCAAATGATCATCAGTGATAGGCTGATCATAATTAGCCTTTAGGTTCCTCCTGCCGTACCGTGAGATTTACTTCGAGCTATCCGTCCACTGTCCTTCGATACCGGCGAGATCAACGTTCATTGGGCCAACTGACTTGATGCCTCAGACACTGATTAGTACATACTTTGAACGGGCACGTTGGTCCCATGCACCGTATCGAGTGTCTTGCTTCAGTCGGCCGAAGTTGTTCAAACTCCGGACAGCTCGGTCGGATTCATTGCATAGTCAACTTCAAGATCTTTTGGCGATTTGCCTGTTCGCTATGCAACGATGCTCGCTGGGAGTCATTCGGAATCTGTGCCAAACCGCTGGGCTCATAGACTGACAGCAGGCTCTCAGAGGATAACCTCTTCCTACACTGCCAGCCACGAGGGTGGCCTGTCAGCCTCATCCTACACTTCAATGACGCTCATGGTCAGCCTCACACCCATTCACTAGGTATATAAACCGCGTTGTGTTGCTTCCCCAAGTACGTTCAGTCCTTCATCGATTCATCATTCTTCCCTAAGATGAAGTCCGCTCCTTGTCTCTGGACTGTCCTGTCGCTTGCAATGCTTGCGGGTGCGATACCTGCCATCTCAAACCGAGCCCTCCGGGTCCCTTTACAGCGCCGCTCACGAAACGCAGGGGACCCCATGTCGGTCCGGTCAGCCTCGAGCCAACAGTTCTTAGGTGCAGAAAGAGTTGCAAACCTCATCAGCTACGCTCACGAGTGTGTTTTCTCTTCCCTCGTTATTCCCTTTGCTCAACTTCCCGGGTAACGTTCAGGAAGTACGCGAATACCTTGACGGCATATGAGCAGAATACGGGTTCGCGCCATCCGCTCGATACGCGGTCGAGAGCCTCCTCTACCGGCCCATTGAAACGCGCAAGCAGTGGAACCGTTGATCTTCGCAATCAAGAGGCAGAGCTGTGGTACGGTGCCCTCACAATCGGAACGCCACCTCAGGACTTCACAAGTGAGACATCGTTCATTGCATTTGGGTCGTCGTCCTGAACTCTTCACCTTCGATAAGTGGACTTTGACACGGGTAGTTCTGACCTAGGTGAGTGTCTTGTTTCTTGAACCGGCAAAGTTGGGTTTATCTTTTTCGTTTAGTCGTACCCGACAAACACTGCCTGATCAACTGTACGGGACATCACAAGTACGACCCCTCTTACTCGACCACGTCTAAGAACATGGTCCGTCCCTTTTTCTTGGCATACGGTTCGGGGAGTGTCGCCGGCCTTCAGTACGAAGACAGGGTTGGCGTTGCTACATATCAGGTAGACATTTTTTACTGGTGTTCGGACGTGGGCTAACCTAGCCTACTAGGTCCCGAATCAAAGGCTTGCTAGCGCATACTTCACGTCACCCGCATTTTGGGCCAGTAATTTCTCCCCAGACGGAATTGCCGGCTTGGGATTCAAGAATATCTCAGGCCTTCATGCACGAACGCTGATGCAGAACTTGAACGAAAGCTGTCAACTACCTCTACCGTACTTTAGCTTCAAGTTCTCCACCAAGACTGGAGAAAGCGAATTGATCATTGGTGACGCGGACTACGCTGCGTTCAGGAATGACACGCGTGTGTCTGTCCCGGTGACGCAGGAGGGCTACTGGCAAGTTGTGTTGGGAGCGTTCAGTCGTCTCGGCCACCAAGTGGGGAGCACCAATTTGGTTACAATCGTCGACACCGGCACCACGCTTATCCTGACGGACGAAGCCACCGCAAACAGCTACTTTTCAGACATTCGCGGTGCAAAATGCGGGCCCGACGGCGTGTGTACCGGTGCGTCGCTTCTATATGTCTACGTGGAATCATTTCATCAGACATCCTGCAGCGCCCTGCGATATCATCGATTCGACGGCACCGACACTCACATTTGAAGGGAGAGAGTTTACGGTGGCTCCTGAAACATGGAATTTCGGTCCTGCTACGCCTGGATCGACGGATTGTATTACTGGCCTGGGTGTATTTGACCTTGGTATGTTCCCTTTGATGTGTGCTGCTCCAATTTGAGGCTCATTTGTGTTCACAGGGTTTACAATCGTTGGGAGCGTCTTCTTGCAAAACGTTTATTCTATTTTCGATTTTGGGTATCAGCCTCGTGTTCACTTTGCGAACCTTGTTTGATCCCCCACCCTTCTCTTATCTTCGTCTTCGCTTCGGGTGGGAAGACATGTAATTAACGAGAGACTGGATGTACCTTTTCAACACATTGCACGCACGAGTCCGAAATCAGGCACGTCTGGTCAGATTATGGTTACCTGATTTGGATTGCGCGGGTATACATGAGGTTTACAGTGTACGCTTGGTACTTTCTGATTGACTTCTACGTTATAACTCGCGTCTCGGCTACAAGGTACTTTTTCATATTCGCGTACCCCGAATAGTCACTTTTCGAGGACATCTTGGATCCAAGTGTCATCGGTTGTATTTCAAGTTGAGAGGGTCGCAGCTGCACGAAGATAAACCGGAAGAGGAGCCGTGCAAGGCCATGTCCTACGCCTCTCTCCACCTCCCCGCCTTTCCAACCCCAACCCACTTTCCAGTCTTCCCACCAACGCAGCCCGTGCCAAGGGGTCCACAAACACAGCCGTCGCCGTCTGCACCAGCCCCAGGTTCATTCAAGCCGCCCGCGCACAAGCATGCTCACCATTTGCACTCTATCCCGCCTCGTGAAAAATCCACGAGGACGCTCATCATCGATCATATGCTCTGGGTACACGCGCGCACAAGATTTGCCCAGGCGCGTGCAGAACTCGGCATGACGGACCGCTCCGGTGGCCCCTCCTCGTTCCATTTTCGCTTCCGAGAACGACCGGAGCAGTACGACGAAGAAGACGAGGTCTCAAGTGACGGCGAGGACATCGATCAACTGAAATCTAGAGCGGCGGGGCATGGAGACTCCCATCACGAAGACGAGGACACCAGAATGCAGAAACAAGATTTCATTCTGGCAAGGAGTCTCAGACTGCGCGCTGTTGCCCTTGAAAAGGTCGTCACTTCCATGCTTGACCAGCCGCCACCTCTAGACCATATTCCGCCCATTGGTGATGAATTGCAATCTCCTCCGGGCTCGCCCAAGCGCCATGGGTCTCAGCCGCCGCCCAAAGCGTCCCACCCACATACGTTGCCAAACGGAGTCCGTCTCCGTCTTGCTCTTGGTACTGTTATCAATGATCTATTCGCTCGTCAAGCACCCATAGCGCCATATCGGCATCATCACCACCCACCCCCGATCGTCGTTTCCAACACTTTCTCAGAAAGAGGATCTGCAGAGTCTGTGTCCTCAAACGGTTCCCCCGTGCTCCAGAATCTGTCGCCGCATCCTTCCAGCACAAGTCAGTCGTCCGGAGGAGTTACCGGCGTGCTCCCGCCATCGCTCATGTTGCTTGCATCCATTTCTGGAGCCTCCGGGGGGCATCAGTACCCATTTCCTTCGCCAATGGCCCTTTCCGGTGTACAAGGGCAACGGATTGTTGTACGTTGTTGTTCGTCTTGCGCTCTTACAGAAAACTAACCGGTTACCGAAGCAACCGGGATCTCAAGCTCTTTGGAACGACAGAGTTCGTACCTTGTATATGGATGGCGCAGACCCCTCAACAGCAAACTCCCCGCCTGCTTTGCGTTGCCCAAGGCACCTGCATACTGGATGCGAGATCTGTGTTGAGGCGAGACAGCTTATGAAAGCACCAGGTGGACCAGCAAAGGGGAGAGCTGGCGCGTGGGGAGGTGAGACGACTTCTCGTCCTCCCAAAATCGGGTCAGGGAGGAGCATGGGCGGTAGTGGCGGCGGTGTCACTGGTTGGCAGGATGGCACTGGTATTGGTTCCGGGCTTGCTCATCCCGGGATCAACGGTAGCGTGTTGCGCAGGAAGTCCAAGTGGTTTCAACAGGATCCAGAAGACGTCACCTATGCGGGTTCCGGTGCTGGAAATACACGCCTCTCAGAACTGATTCCTCGATTTCTACGCTTGTCAGCACTTGTCGCGATGGAGCTTGGCCAGGAACTTGTGGATGACGAGTATGAACGCGATTTCCAGGCAGAGAGAGCTGCCGGGATACCTTCTTCGTCTCCGGTGTCCCCACAGTCCCCGATGCACACTCGCAAAGCGCTGTCAGAGAGCGAAGCGAGTCCCCTGCGGCCATCCAGAGATTGGTACATGCTGTTTGCGGGACTTCTTACTCGAGCTGCCTTGGAAGGGTACCTCACTGGTGGTTGGAGGGGACCTGACGCTGCTTCCTGTCTACTTTCGGTCGGACTAGGGATGTCAGACGATCTATCCCACAGCGATGAAGATGAGGTTGACTCGATATTCGAGTGGTTTGATCCAGATGATCTTCCTACGTTAAATGAAGCAGCACAAGTTATGTTCCCATCATTAAGCGCCATGGCTAGTGGCGTCACCCCACACAGGGAAAGTGCAGAAGTTGAATTTGCGGTTGAAATGAAGGAACGATTGCGGAGGGTATGTGTTTCTGGCTTCGATACCAGTCAGATTGATAATTTGAACATCAGTTCTACGCCATTCCATCGCTGACCCCCGATCTCTCGACGCACATGGAAGATTTGGCATGGCATTACCCCGCCGAACCTGTTGAACGAGCTGCGGTCCGTTTCTGCGAGGCCGTCGCGAAGTGGCGGGGAAAACCGGAGCTAGAAACCGTAAGTGTCATTCCTTGCAATGAGGTCTGATATGTGACGTACGCAATCTAGTGCAAAAAGAGGTTCAAGGATCCTGGCTCCCCAGCCATGACAATTGAGTCACTTGTCCACTCCAACCCGACCAGTCCCACATCCGGTGCCTTCTCCACCCAGCCAAGCCTGCCAAAGTCCAAGAGACCCCCAATCGAACGGTATTTCATTCTTCCGAGAACCCTCAATGGACGCAAGCGCCGCCGCTCGGGAGATGACGGCGATCGCTTTACGAAAAGGGTGTACGGTGGCGTTCCGGTTCCTGCGGTGTTGTCCCATACTTGACAGTGTCTTAGATGGTTGTAGCTCACCTGCATCTTTGTATAGTATCGTTATCGCTTTCTATGTATTATTGCGCTCCATCCTGGATGTCTCATCGTATGACGCATCGTGTTACTTTTCGTGTTACCTTTTGGACACGATTCGGGACGGTGTAGTATGTAACATAACGCAATCGCGGGTTTAATGTCTCACCTCCAAGCACCATGACCTCGGCAAACTGAAACATGCAGCGAATGGCGAACGATACCCAGTCTTCTCTCGTAATATGTGCTCGCTATATAGACCCCTGGACCACGGTACGGCGTCATGTGTTTATACTATCGCTCACCACAGACGCCTTGGCCCATGCCACTCCTACTCGATAATATGTTCCATCTCACCACAGTAATTCCGATCTCAATCCTAGCTTTCTTCTCAGTGAGGAATTTCATCAAGAAGAGGAGAGACAACCCAGCAGGCTTGCCGCTACCCCCTGGCCCTCCCCGACTTCCGGTCGTTGGAAACTTGTTTGGGATCAAGGACCTAGGGGCACAATGGTTGACATATGCCGAATGGAGCAAGAAATATGGTAGGTGACCGCTTTCTTCCAGTGATGGGAACCCGCCGTTCACGCGCACACAAGGTGATCTCTTATACCTCGAGATCTTTGGCCAAAAGATTCTAGTGATCAACTCTGAAAAAGTTGCTGAGGACCTGCTGGATAAGCGTTCCCAGAACTATTCAGATCGACCACAAGTTCCTATGGTCACTTTGTGAGCTCCTCGCGAGATGAGTGCGTTATCCTGGGCACTGATCGATGCTTAGGATGGGATGGGAGTTCAACGTGGGGTTCATCCCATACGGGCCATCGTGGCGCAAGCATCGAAAGGCGATGCACCAGGCGCTGAACCAGACTGCCATGCTCAATTATCGTGATATCCAACTGAACAGGGTCCACCAACTCGTCAAGAATATCTTGCACGCACCCGCCGACATGGAGGCCCACCTTCGAACGTAATGCGTCCCTTCCGTACGCGTCGCGTCTGGTTTCTGACGCGTGCACATCGGATAGGTTCACCGCGTCAACGATCATGACGGTCGTGTATGGATATGAAATGGCGCCGCGGAACGACTTGTTCGCGTCGATTGCGGACCGCGCGAGCGAGATGTTGACCAACTGTTTCTTCCCTGGTGCTGCCCTGGTGAACACGTTCCCCGTCCGTACGTCATACGTTACGTTTTTCATTTGAAACGTTGACGCGAGTCTGGAACGAACAAAAAAAAGTACAATACTTGCCCGAGTGGTTCCCTGGCGCTGGATTCAAACAATACGCCAAGATATGCAGGAAGCTGACGCGCGAGTTGCGGGATTTGCCTTTTAATTTCGTTCGAAAGCAAATGGTGGAAGGGATTGCGCCGCATTCGATGGTTTCCGAGATGCTCGAGAACAATGAAGAAGAGGTCGTCATCAAGTCTGTCGCGGGAACTACTTATGCCGGTGAGTGCAAACCTCGACCTGCATTCTTCGACTTAGTGCGACCTTTCTCTCCACCGCTTTGATGCTTGAAGCTGCGGTCGAAACGGTGAGCTGGCAAATGGTTTCGGTGCGTGTCTACATGCTCATGATCATCTAGTCGTCCTCTGCGCTTTCGGCCTTTATGATGGCCATGGTCATGTTCCCAGACGTACAAAAGAAAGCGCAAGCAGAAATCGATCGCGTGACGGGAGGAAGCAGGATGCCAGACTTTTCCGATCGCGCGTCGATGGTCTATCTCGAAGCCACTTACCGGGAAGTGCTCCGATGGTGCCAGGTCACACCGCTCGGTATGGTCCCCTTTCGTGCTTCAATTTGATTGTTGACAAGGATGATGGGGCGCATTATAGGTGTACCACACATGACCACGGGGCATGACGTGTACGAAGGGTATTTCATTCCAAAAGGTCAGGACACGCATTCATGTTAGGCATGCATCCCGCTAATACGAGGGGTTAGACACGATCGTCTTTGCAAACATCTGGTACGTCGACGTACGTCGTGACGTGTGCGCCGCTTGACTGAGCGTATCGCGCTAGGTCGATGACACACAACGAACACAAGTATCCCGATCCGATGCGGTTCATGCCTGAAAGGTACATTGACGCCAACGGTCGCCTCACCGACGACATCGCTGAACAACAGTTTGGTTTTGGACGGAGGTGAGCCGCACGTCGTGCGCGAGACGAAGCCAAGCATATTGTGGTCCTCATCACATGCGACGCACAGGATCTGTGTTGGGAAATATCTGGCGGAAGCTTCCGTCTGGATAGCCATGGTGTCCGTCTTGGCAGTGTTCAACGTCAACAAGGCAAGGGATGAGCGAGGTCGTGAGGTCGAAGTGGTACCCGAGTATACACCGGGCGTTATCATGTGGGTGTACGACGTTCTCGTTCCAACTCCACTGACGAGTGCATTAGTCACCCGAAACCGTACCCTTTCTGCATAACGCCGAGGTCTCCTCATGCAACCCAACTCGTTCAGCAAACCGAGGTCGATCACTAAGATTCACATGCGCACGATAGAGTCGGTGGACATGTTTGTGCTGATCCGTGTTGTACGACGATGTACAGTTCTCAGGATGTATAGGAATGTAAATCAGCGCCCGCTCACGCTGTGTAGTATAATGTTCTCAGTTACAAGTCGTCACTGCATTCATCGTGCCACATACCCCCGGTTTGGACTTGGTCGTTCCCAACTCATTTGCATAAATCATAAACTCCAGGTGTATGTGGTAACACGTATGCTACAATGACAGACCGGCTGTTGGCCCTATGCTCAAGATACATGCGATGGTCCAGTACAAGTGTACGCTAAATTAGTGCATGTTAGTGTGGTGTATAATAAGATAGTCGTTCATAAGGGTCGTGGCTGTAATGGCCAACGTAAACGTAAATGCATAAAGGTCCGCATCAAAGTATTCAGCTATATCCTGAGGCAGAGTTAATGAGTCAGCGGATCTGATAGAGGTGCAGCACGATAACTCACCATCGTGGCTGGATCTTTCGTTCTGGGTAGAGATGCATCATGATCTGGTCTGTGATGTACTCTGCCTCGACTTGAGAGGTAGATGGTCTGTGGCCGCCGTAAGATGGGTGCCTCCGAGGGAGCTGTGGCGGCCGTCCGACATCGCTCGGTCGCGAAGGTTGTCGACTATGACTAGTGCGACTTGGAGGACCATAACCTGGATGTCTCCTGTCGTCTACTGCGACGTAGTCAGGGGTGTCTCTTCCTCGTCGACGAGAGCTCGGATCAGGTTTCCGCATCTCGGATATGGTGCGCTTCCGTTGTTCCTCCTCCGCAGCGCGGCGTGCCATGGACACTTCCTTGACATAGCGTTCCGTGTCTTGGGCACGGGACGAAGAGACTTTGTACGTCCCTTCGCAGTAGAAGCCGCCGGGAACACCACGGCATGGATAGACGCCCTTGAGGGTCTGGGGGTTATTCGGAAAGATACATTCAGGCTGGGAACACTTGTTGTGGTATGGCGAGGGCCAACCGGGCGGGAGCGTCGTGGGCTTTGGTTTTCTAGAAACTAGGGTTTCATTTTCAGTCGTGCGTAGGGTGGCGTTGGGGTAGTGTACGCACAAAAGATCATGTCGGTTCGTCAGGGTGCAGAAGGAAGTCTTGGTTAGGGAAGGGAGGCTTCCTGTGCTTATACTACAGCTGGCTTATGAAAGGGCCGAGTCAGCATGGCGGGGGCGCGCGGCTGGACCTGGACATGCATTAAAATCGTGTCAATGTGATGAGGTCACTTGCACTGCTGGAGGGGCATCGGCCGCATCGCCGCAGTCCCGGTTGGTGCCATCCGGTTCGAGAAAGGCGGCGCCTACAATAATCCGCAACCTTCGGGCGTCGTCCTGAAAATGCTGGAAGGACAACCGACCCTATTCAAGGGCCGAGGAATGATAAATTGTACTTCCACACAGGGGATTAGGAAGCACTCGGGGCGAGAAGGGCGTTTACCAGGTTGAATTGGGCCGAGTGTCGGGTATTCGCAAGTGCCACGACGCGTGAAATTAGTAATTTGCGTACGCGGCGTTAGCACTGACTACTTTGGCTGATCGATGATCACACGTCCGTCGGCGCGACAACGTCCAGTTGTCCCGTATCGAGCCTCGTCGTGACCGAGGCAAGATGTCAACTTGCATTGTAACTTGCACGTCGAGATTGCCAGCGAGGAGGTCCAGGGCAATTAGCCAGAATGGCGTAATAAGACTCGCAGGTGATTTAATAAAGTGATTCATTGGATCCTCGAGGAGAACACGCGTTAACCGAAAGGCGGATGAGATACTTTTCCCGGCGGGGGTTTCAAACCTGAAGCACTTAGACTCCCTACCGAAGATGACTGATTTAGCAGCTCAAGACCACGAAAAGACTCGAGCATGGTTTTCTTTTAGGAATAGCGCAGTAATAGTACCCCGAAGCCCTGGCAGGGAACAGCTTTTCGGTTGCTTATAAAGACGAAGCTGTGGCTCAGATAGTTTATCCACGTGGCTATGTTTGGCAAAGGCTTCAGGAATCAACAAAGTTACAAACCCGTTGGAACTTTGACGACGCCTTTCACTTCCCCACCCACGTGCCCGATAACGACGACCCTTTCAATGGCACATAAACGAAAGGCAGTCGACGCCGAGCTGGAGGATGGCTCACCTTCCAGTAAACGACCATCTGGCATCACACTGGCCTACCCAAGCCTTTCGCATGCACCTTCAAAGCCACCGCCCTTTCAACAACCAACTCAATTGCTCACCTTTTCGTACACCCCTGATCACGTTCTACAATTCAATGATTCTGCACTGCGCTATTATATCGACCCTCCTCGTGGCGCTGACCTCGGATATGGGTATGATAGGTGGATCAGACGACCCGATGAACGTGGTCGATTGGATTCGCTCTTGCATGCATGGTCACGGTTCAAAAAAACCTTGTGCGAAGGGCCCTCGTTGTCCCAGTCTAAAGCACCTGACATTCATGTCATGAGTTGGAGAGGGATCATGACCAAGTAAGATCCGCTGTTCCTCGTCCGTATCTCAACATGGTTGTTCATACTGGTTTCGCCTACTCTTGTGAGCGAGGATACTCATAGCACCTTATGAAGAAAGAGACAGCTGGGAACTCAATGTCATGCGTGTTGGCGGGACACTCTACTTTGAAGAACACGCGAGTGATGCAAAGCTCAAGGAAAAGTAAGAGATTTCCTGCCCAGGTTCAGCATTAATCAATGCTCATTACGTCTTCAGAAATGAGATGGAGCCTCACCATCGACGTCAGACATACTATGGTTATGCATTTGAGTCTTATTGCACGACCTCGACCCCAGGCCATCGAGAGGACGCCTCGTCGCATGTCCCAGGTTGGGGCGGGGACGTCAATACTAACGTTCAGTGGTGTAGCGTCGTGAAAACCAAGCTCGGCGATCGCAGGATTGTCATCGGGGGAGAGGTTGACTGTGTTCGCGGTATGCTCAGCAAATCATGCTTTCTTGTCGCCGACTTTGGGACTCAACGCCAAACTGTTGGCGATACAGGAAAATACTCTGGAAATACCGCAAACTTTGTCGAGTTGAAAACGTCCCTGACTATCCGAGGGTCCGCAGATGAGACCAAGTTTGAAAAGTATGCATCCACACATCTATTCCCTGGAGTGGATAACTCAGCCTCGCCTAGAAAACTCCTCAAATTTTATCTGCAGTCATTCCTTCTGGGGGTGCCAGTACGCGAATCCGGAGTTCTGTTACAGCATGCTAATAATTTTTCGGTGAGATAGGAGATCGTCGTGGGTTTTCGCAAGCCATCTGGGCAAGTCGTGACGACTCAGTCGTTCCGGACCGTCGAGATACCCCGATCCGTTCGGGGAAGGCCTGGAGCTTGGGATCCCCTCATCTGCCTGGATTGGGGAGACCAATTCCTGTCGTTTTTGGACCACACCCTGCCCGTGAACACAGGGAAGGATGTCTGGCGCGTAGCATTCACGCCCAAGGTAGGCATCACCGTTGTCAAGCTTGACGCGCCAGGAGTGGAAGACGTCACGGGAGGTGATGATCGCGTCGGATTCTTGCCGCGATGGTACTGGGATAAGATGGAACTCACCGCAGACGGATCCGGTGATGTGTCTGCCCATCGTGGTGAAAGCTTGCAAAGACACGCCACCTGCACGAGTGGCGTTCCCTCGGGATGGCGCATTTGATCTAGAGGAGATCACCTGATGTAGTCCCTTGCGAACTGTTGCCACGCCCACGCATGACTGACATTAATCCGTACGTTCCGCGTGAAGTCCGAAGGCTGTCACTGTTCTGATTAGTCGGACTTAGTTGTGGTGCTTCGGGCCATCCGGAGCGGTTGTTTCAGGCCGGCTCAGCAGCTCCGGAAACGGAAGACGGTGCACGCGCTTGTTCCCTCGCTGGTAAGAGAAATGGTGAACCACGTCCTTGTGTTCTCATCGTGTTTTAATATGAGGAGGAAATGTCCCTCGAAAGTGTGTATGCAGTAGGATATTTACATGCGGTGTCAGGCACAAATCGGAACGTTCTGGATATAAAAAGCGTGGGAAGTAGGATGAATAAGACGAGCGCGTCGCCGCGCGTGGCTGCTCCCTAACGCGCTCCTCACCATTTCACACAGCGGACAGCGCATCCCCATCGCCGTCCGCAACAGCGACCAAGCCCGCCCAGCGTCGCCCACAAGAGCGTGCGGTGTACATATCTGTACGACCTGTACATATACCTCCCCCGTCCACCACTCGACGCGCGCCAATGGTCACCCCGTCGTCCTCGGTCACCTCTGCGTCGCCCCCCATGGCGTACGCACAACCACACAGCCCGTCCCTCTCAACGGACATGGATCCGTTGGAGAGGGAAGAACGAGAAAAGGCCGTTCGCAAGTTTTTGGCCAGCGCCGAACTTTCCGTCGTAAGTCCCGTGTTCGCTGGCAGCCGCGAGACGCGTTGGCACACCAATGGGCCGCGCCTGCGGTCGTACCTCCATCTCCCAATGGTGCTGGTATGCTGCTCGATGTGTTGCCCACCTCCGCCGTGCACTCGTGCCGTGACCAATTCCTGTGACACCCGCTCACATCCCCTGTCTCACCTTTCCAGGTAGTCCGTGGCCTCCGCGCCCGCTTGTCATATGCATCATACAAAGCTACCCACAACATTCCGCACATCCCACTGAATGATCTCGAGGCAAAGGCCCCTGCAATGTCGGTTGCCCCACCTCGTTTGATCGGCACCAAGCGCAAGGCTACCGGGGGTAACAATTACTATAATAACCCTGCTACGCAAGGCAGCCCGACACGTAGAGGTGGTAACGTTCCTTCCCCAGCCGTATCCGCGTCATCGACAACAGCTCCCCCGCGTTCTCATTATTATCCCACGGGGACCCCATCTTTCTCTAATTTGCCTCAGACTCTCTACACCGCTCTTCTCGGACCACCCCCGCTGAAGCAAGCACGCACAGTGCACAATTCAGCTGATCCTCCCGTACAGGCTCCCTCCCGTTCAACAGCCGGATCTCGTGCACGTTCAGGGCACCGGGGAAGCGGCTCAGCACCTGTAGTGCGCAGTATTGCTGAGGGCACGCGCTCTCAATTGCGTAACCGAAAGGAAGCGGCTTCTCGCGTGAAGACAAAGAGCAGGAAGGGAAAACAGAAACAATCCGCGGAGGAAGCGGACGTGGAGAGAAAGGCTGTGGCCACACTCACATCACTTCTCCAATCACGTCCCTCGATTGCTAGCGTGTCGTCGCCTCGTTCCTCCTTGTCTGCTGGATCCGAAGGCTCATTTCATTCTCTCTCGCAATATGCTCAGAGTTCGGCGCGAACAACCACAGCGCCCTCTTCACTAGTACCATCAGCGGAGTCATCCTTCTCCGCTCCAACCGTTGGGAGGGCCGCTACTCCGCCTCGAGTGCATGCCGAGGGCGCATGCTCTACCCCTCGAGCTGATGACGAAGAGGCAGCAAACCTGATGTTGTATTTGCACACATCCCCCTCGCCCGCACGCCCGACTACGACACGGGATAGGGACGTGAAGGACTTGGCCGCGTTCCGGGCGCTAGGTGGCGGTGGTTCGCTTCGCGCGAAGGGCAGGGTGCTGTTCTCAGGGGGTGACGATGGAAGAAGCCCATTGCGTAGCGAAAGCAGCCTCACTATTGACGCCCTACCAGGGAGCCAAAATTCCCAGACTATGAGCCAGCCACACCGTTTCGATGCCGTAAGCGACAGCACAGGGTCGTTGGCCCCTGCTGCCTCAATGGAGCCAACAGTGGTTCCCCCAGCCCCTGTACTTGCGGCTTCTCCCGCGCCATCCCAGTTACTGCCGGCTCCTCCATCTCCTTCAGGACGAACGGACGCTCTGTTTCCCCACACGCAAGCTTCGCCAACTCCCGGCAGCGTTCCATTTAATCTGAATGATTTTATCAACGTTTCACCTTCACCCGCAGCTTCTACCGTACCCCGTTCTGCGATTTCATTGAAGTCGGGATTAGGTGCAAATCTACGCACAGACTTGGGACGGAAGCTTTTTGAAGAGGAACAGCACCGCCATCAACATCTAACGGCCCCATATAACCACGGTGACGGACTACGGCACGAGAAGAACGGAAGCAGTTTGGGAGCAAGCATCGACCTGTCGAGCCGCTAATTCCCGCGCACCGGTTTTTAGGACAAATCACCATCTAACTCGTCAAATTTTCAAAGTTCATTCGGCAATTCATTCATACGCGGAACAAACGTTGTAGCAACTACATCTGTATCAACCACACATCCGGCTGACGGCGGCGGGGCAGTTATCTATTCAGTTGTCTTCATATGTCGCAGCAACGCATGAAACCACCCATCCCATGCGCATGAATCACGAGTGTTTGTGGAACGGGAATCCCCACGTATCGCTATTTATCTAATTTTCACGGCGTGTTCATCAAGTTTCTATCCTTATTATCCAGCTTTCTCGCTTGATTTCTTGTTTAGGTGGCACGCTCAACGTCCCTTTGAATGCAAATTTCTTTTATCGTGTACAACGCGATTCCTATCATTAGTGGAATTACGATACATCTTGGTTACCTCCTTTCTGTTTCACGATTATTGATCCACCTCTCCTTCTCCTGCTTGGCCAGGGTGTGTTATCCATCTTTCTATCAGCGATGTACTATGTTTCTTCCACCAATCTATGACTTTTTGTTTCTTCTTCGTGGGACTGACTTAATACCTCCAGACGAACGAATCTTGGATACGACCTTATTTGTACGTCGTGACGACGATTTTCGCAATAGTTCCCTGAGATACACTGACAAGTCCTACAGTGTCTCGAAAAGGAAATGCACAGCATTACATAAATCCTTTCATCGCCCATATCTCCACAACCACCTCACCTCATATCAAGATCAAGGGCTCAGTAGAGAGCCAAATCTCTGTAGTTTATTATGGTACACTCAAAAAATGAATAGGATCAATGCATAGTCAATAACAGAGTGAACAGTGGGCAGAGTACTGTGCATTTCTTTTTTAGTTGTTGATCTCTCCCCAAAACCTTGAGCATCCTGAGCTCAATTCACAAGATATTGACATGGAACCTTTTGTAACTTAAAATATACACCATTGGCTTGTTCCAAATACCATAGGGAGCCAACATGTGTCCATGATCTATTACAGCACACTTGTCTTTCCAGCCAAGATACAGCCCAGAGGATTGAGTAACATTTCTAGAACCATTGTATATAAAATACAAAAAATGTACTGAGCAGTCTAATGTAATTTTACTGGCAACATATGGTGTTATTTTATATGTTAAGACTATAAATGATGTTTTGAAATGTTTTTGACCTGGGTTATTGTTCCTGATATGGTAGTAGAGGGTTTTAGCGAAGAGTTCTCGTTTGTCCAAGTCGCAGGGAATTGCAAGATTTGACATTTATGTTTATTTATATTTATACGTTGACCTTTTTTTGGAAAACAGTGTTTGGATGCTTTCCGCTCTTGTATTACTGTTTGAATAATAGGCCCATGTCCTCCCACGACTCGCTCTTCCTCGTCCTCATTCCTTCATGTGGCTAAATGGACGGTCCGTTCAAGGACACCTTGACGATGCTGTTGACCATTGCCTCGTCTCACCCGCCATTGCGTCACTCCTTTCTTCAGGTTCGGGATCCCATCTGACGAGTGCAATTGTTCAGGCCGAATTCTGTGGTATGTGCTTTACGGTGGATGTCTCTATTGACGTCGAAGATATAGATTGTGATCTTGTTGTGGGACGTGAGTGGATGGCCCTTTTCCACCTCGTTACCGATGATCGTCCACTGGCTGTCACCGCGCGCGATCACAGCGACGATGTTGTTCCCTCGAGCACTGAGGAGTCTTCATTGAACAAATCCCCCCTTCCAGGGTGTGCTTCAGTTTCCTTGGCTGCAGGTGATGATGTTCCGTCTGGACGTGTACATGGGGGTGCTGCTCAGCATGTGGAATCCGTGCACATGCTTGAAATGGTGCTGCATTCTGATGTGCCGACTATGTGTGCTTGGACCATGTTCCATTCGGACGTTGACGTTCTTCGTCAGTGCTGTGCTTTACATGCCATCCAGGTTGCTGACATGGACGGTGGTGGATATGCTGATGCTCTCTTGAGACATTTCTTTACAGGTGTGTGTATGCTGCCACGGGATGATGCTGTGGGTCTTGCGTGCAATGATGTCCGCCAAGGCCTGCGGGACCGCATCGAACTTGTTTTGATTCTTATCACTTCGGTATTGCACCCTGAGGTCCGGTACTCCACTGAGCGGTTAGTGATGATCGCACGTGCTGTTGGTCTTGTCGAGTCTGGCACCAAGGTCGAGTGATGGAAATTGGTTTCTATGCTGGAGGCATTTAAATTGGGTTGTGATGTAGCACAGTATGATGTTGGGCCAGAAGCTCTGTTCAGTAATATTGATCGTATTGCACGACCGTCCCTTCTGTCGCTCGGATGTGTGCATGGACTTGCACTCACTAGAGGTCGTGAAGGTTTACTCGACACTCTAATGCAGCATGTAGCCAGTGGGGCATGTGCTGTGCATTCTCATGCAGGCCATCCACTGTGTGGAGGTGTTGTTCGGCATTACATGGCAGACTTGCCATCGGTATGTTGCAACAGTGATGTCCTGCAGATTCGCGTGCTTGATGCTGTATGCCCTTTTATCAAACTGCGTCCTCTCAAGCGACTGTTGTGACTCCAGGCCGTGTCATTCGATTTGTCCTCCAGCCTTCCCATGCTTCATCAGTCTTTAAGGGCATATGTGGATCGTCTGAAAAGGCGGCGTGGTGAACTCGAACCCTGAGTGGCTTGTGCAGACTGGCCTGTTCTCATACCCGATCACAAGAAGACCGAGATTGTGTGCCGGTTTCGACAGGCGACGTCCTTGGAGGCCTTGAAAACATTCGTTTGTGCGTCATGTAGTGCAGATCACAGCGGCATGGACGCAATCGAAGTCATACTTCCAGATGTCAACCTCGAACTGCTTAAACGGCCTGATAGGTGTGTGGAGGATGGTGACATTGTTCATGCCCGATGGATTGACCTGCAGTGTGTTGGGCTGACTATTGAATCGCCGTTCGATGTGCTACGAGATGTCCTTGTTGCACGGGAGGGTGTTGTCATGACCAACGGTCATGTAACTGGGTTGCTCTTCTGTGGTCATTGTTGGAGAAGTTTGAAGAAGGGGAGAACTCCTGACCTTTCTTTGGCTAATCATATATTCCTTGGTGACGTGCCAGCAGAATTGAGAGATTTAACAGTCGTTGAGGAGGCTATGATTGCCCGTTGCAGAGCAAAATCATGGATAATTCAGCTAAGGGAAGCAGAGGGAACATCGGTTCCCAATGCTCAGTGTGGGATGCGTGGGCACATAATTGTCTTTCCACAGGAGCCTGAAAGAGTTGTCAGCCTTCTACCTCCTTCCATTGAGGACGTAGTCACCCCAATTTGCATCATCTTCGTCAGTTCGTCTCCGCCGTCAAAGGAGTGGTTATGCAATCATGCACGCCCTCTTGTCGTTAGGAAGGAAAGGGTATTCACGGCATTGTTGTTAATCCATTTCGTATGGGTTAGAACATTATTAGCTTACATAAGCCGGCCTTATTTCGGCCTCGAAGTACTGTAGTTTTTCTTTAGTGACTACACTATAGTTTTCTACAGGTTATGAGCCCTGCAGCTTCCTGTTAGCTCACTCACCAGCCAAAACCCCGAGAAAGTCTTACC
>JBBPQL010000085.1:0-63441 GCA_038092515.1 Boletus subparvulus
GGGTACGATACGGTTGTGAGACGACTGTGAAAGCATGTAATCGGCGATCACTCACGAGCTATATGGGACGCGCCATACGCTCGTGAGACGACTGTGAAAGCATGTAATCGACGATCACTCACGAGCTAGATGGGATGGGACAAGCACGATATAGTTGTGAGACGGTCGTGAAAGGATGGAATCGACGATCACTCACGTACTACATAGGATGGGTCAAGCACGACACAGTCAGGAGACGACTGTGAAAGCATGGATGGAGGATCACTCACTTCCTAGATGGGATGGGACAAGCACGACACAGCCATGAGACGGCCGTGGAAGTATGGAATCGACGATCACTCACATTCTAGATGGGATGGGACAAATACGATACGGTATGTGAGATGGTTTGAAAAACAGTCTACTCACGGACTAGAGGTGGACCCAGTCCAGGCGTGCAGACGTTTGTCACGCAGTTAAATCGGTATGCAACATTGTCTTACCATGGCGGGCAGTTATGCTTCCCGGGACTGGTCAGTCGGCAGGGATCGTTCCAGTGGGGATGGAGGCAAGGGTGATCGATTGATCACGCGTACATAGTAGGAGAGTGTGACGTCACGTGACATCAACGCCCAGCCAGAAACTCCCCCAACGGCACTCTACTCCCAACTCCGTTCGAGTACCCCCGTGGTACAACACCGCTCTCCTCTGGTCAAACCAACATCTTTTCGTCATGTCCGACAGTTGAATCAAGCAATTCGATTCATCCACTGGCTCAGAGATCTCGGACTGGCCAGTTCCAGATCGCACACTCGCCAGATACAGAGATTCGCACTCGGACGACTCTTGGCACAGCTACTCACGAGCTCGGGAGACACGAGCATCCTTGCATGGACAGGGAAATCTGGCAGCTACAACAGCTGCTTGCCAATATCAGACAACGCACATTCCGCCGGCCATCAACGACGATGAAATGGACTTGTTCACTGCCAGATTGCGGGCATCTTCACTTAATGTTACCTTAGCCATGAAGTTATATGATCAACTCAATCAGCTCCCTGTACCGTTGTTCGTGGGGAAACGGATGAAGCTTCTGTGCATCACATTCAAACTTGAACCACTATCGGCTTCTCGAAGCAAGCCGGAACGCACTTTTCGTGCACAAACAGCTGGGATCTGGATTGTGGAAATCAGGACCGATTGGATTCCCTTTACCTCGCTCCCCCCTGGAGAGACTTTCTCCTCCAGCGGCACCCTGTCGGAAGCGGAATAGAGACAGCACCCGACGAGAGCGCAGACGACGACTGTTCGTCGATGGGCGATGTGTCGTCATGCTCTGGCCCTTCCATATAATATCCCCGATCAAGCGAACGCGAACATCGCAGTTTGCTACCCGTTTTTTGTCGTTTGGTAGTCACACCCCCACGAGACGCGGGATCTCTCCGACTCCCTTCGTCTGTATCGCAGATCAACAAGCGCACCCGCGCGCTGCAACGACCGTTCGGTGCACTGCTGTTCACTCCTACGCGCAAGAACGTCGAGGAATACAGTCAGGATCAGGAAGACGCGCCATTAGACGCGTTGGTAGGAAATGCTCGGATGTTGGACGTACTTTGATAACGTGCGGCGCACGGTTGGCTTCTTCTCCTGCATTTCTTGTAGCATTTCTGGTCGTTTCTTGGACGTCGGAGATTGCGCGTCCGTCGCCGAATTCGCGGTGTTGTCGTAGCGCTTGGGACTCCCGTCGAATCCTTCTGTTATCTTTTTTACGAGCTCGCCATAGTACCGCCGGCCAAACGTTAATGTACCCTGCTAGCTTTTATTTTCTTGAATTGCCCTTTGATCGAGCCTGTGTGGTCATCATTTCTTTACCTTCGTCTCACCATATGCGCTCGCACGTGGTTGGCAATACGTCATTTCTGAGTGACGTGGTACGATGAATACTCGGGTTTTGACCACCAGATAAAGGTGGACTTGAATGACGGACGTGCAGCCAAGACCTAAACATTGTGAAAAAGCCTTGTGCAGCATTGATTCGGAAACGCGTGACAGCCACAAGGTTGTTTGGCAATGTTGAATTCAAAAGGCTTTGCATGCCTTTTATGGATAATTACATTCACTGCCAAGCGAGCACGCTGTAACTTGTTGAAAGGGGATTCTACGACGATCAGACATGGCAGAGGAAGATAGTCTCGTTTCACGCAGGCCGAAAAGAAGTACGGCCGGGAATCGGTACGTCTTGCTGGATATCCTCACATCGTCGTGGACAGTACGCTGACACACCGCCAGGATGGAGCTGGCCTTGGCCGAGCTCGCACTCGAGGAACCACAGGAAGTCGAGGAAGACGTCGATTTCGTCGTCGACAAGGGTGTGTTTTTGTTTTATTTTCCGTCTCTTTTGGCTCATGCGTTGCCGCCGGGTTAGAGGAGGAGGACGTGTTTGAGGCGGATTTCGCGAGCACGGACGAAGAGGCGGCGCAAGAGGACGTCGATGAGGAGGATAGGGCCGTGCGAGAGGAGGAACGGAGGGAGCGCAAGGTGCGTTTCGCGTTGTCGTTGCTTCGAGAATGCCCTCGCTCACTCACTCATCCTCCCCTAGACCGCGCGCGCGCGCGTCGAAAAAGCCACCGCAGCAGCTCATGCACGCCAGCGAGTGACTTTCAACCCCGAAGCGACGTCCTCGCAACCGAGGAGGTCGCAAGGAATCCCCAAACCCAAACGCCGCGTCTCCCTGGGTGTCGTCGTGAACGCCGAAACCGGCGAAGTCATTGAGGGCGGTGCGGGGGCGGTAGGCGTCAAGAGGCACAGTCAGAGACGACATACGGTCATGAATACCTCGGCGACCGTGAATCGTATCAAGGACGCCGAAGAGAAGCGGGTGCGTGCCGGTTTTATTTTAGACGTTAGCGTCTGCCGTTCTCGCTCATAGGGACGATGTCTCGCTCGTAGGCTGCGATTCCAAAGAAGACAAAGATGGCTACTCGATTGCCGACGCAAGACGAACTCATCGCGCGGGCGCTCGACACCGAAGAGGGCAACATTACGGAACACAGAGATTATCTACGACTCGAAGATGAGAAACGTGCCAGGGCGCGCGTGGTGAAGCAAGCCATCGAAGGCCCAGTCCTGCGATGGGTTAGTAAGAAAGAGACGGTCCAGGTGGAGATTCAGCTTCCTCCGCTGCCCCCGGCGGCGGCGACGACAGCGACGAACGCCAACCTGTATGCGGCCAAGTATAGTTTTGTGTATGCGTCTGGGGCAGGAGGTACGGTGGGTAGTCAGGCATATAGCATGCCGTTTTATGCGTACGCGCCACTCCTCGCTCAGAATGCGGTGTCGAAACTGCAAGAAGCTGGCGCGCCCGCGTCAGTGACGGTCCCGGCGCCCTCGAGCGGAAATCCAACTGTGTCCGCGGGTCCATCGACGTCGCTTGTACCACACTCTACACCATCCCTACCATCCACCTCTTCCTCAAACGCCCAAAGCCCCGCGACGTCGAGCATAGGTGCTATCCCCTCCGTTCCATCGGCCCCATCGTGGCAGCAGCAGCCACAGCAACCACAACCACAACCTCAAGCCCACCCACACCCGCAAGCCGCGGCACAACCACAGACCTCGACACAAACCCAACTCCCGCCTGCCGCCTTCTCCTACCCACCTGCACCCACTGCACCCGCCATCGCCCACCGCACCGAAGACGTCTGCAAGAATTACGTCATCCACGAGCTCTCCCAATCCGCCCCATCCAAACCCCCCTGGAAAGACACCATGTCCGCCATATTTGGGGATCACGTGCAGTGGGACGAGGTGAAGGTGTTTACGGGCAAGGGTCGACCTTTAGGTGGGTATTTTTCTCGTGTCTTCGGTTTCTTTCGCTGGAGTACCTTGAGTTTTGTTTTTATTTTTATTTTTCATGCGTGCGCGTCCGGAACTGGTACTGACGACCTCGTGCGACGTTAGCTCGTCCGGTGCGTACGTGTCTCATCACCGGTCAACCTGCCAAATACCTCGATCCGAGGACAAACGTCCCGTTTGCCAACGTGGGTGCGTACGAGGTGCTGGCGAAGGTGATGGGGAGGGGGTATGTGTGGTGTAGTGCGCTGGGGTGTTATGTGGGGACGAGTGAGACGAGTCGGAGGGATAGGGATCCAGGTGGAGAGGTTGGAGGGGGTACGGGTACGGGCGTCTCTGAGGTTGGAGAGCAAGAAGATGGCAATGTAGAAGATGAGGCTGAGGAGCTGGAAGAACGGACCGCGAAGCGGCGCAGGGTCGAGGTTACAGACGCATGATGGGTGACGCGAACACCAGCCTATCTCACTTTGTTGATTGCTTTCTCAACAGGTATGCCAGTCATTCTCTCGACGCGTACTCGACATTCCAACCCGTCCCGTCCCGACGAGCGTGACAGTGTGGATACCATGCATGTGTTGACAGGTAGACTCGAGAAATCAAGTCAAATAAACTTGGCTCCCCTCAGATGTCGCTTCTCCTTCGACTTGGACGCCTTGGCGCCCCCCTCGCACAACGTGGGCTGTCGTATTCTGGCAAGCTCTAACTGGGTGGCTAGCGTCGAGAGCGGCGCTGAGGTGAACATGTGAGTGGCAACCACTAGGGAAATGAAGGAGAGAAGCGGGATGTCATGAAAGTCGGGCTCTGTTCGAGCGGGGTTCACGTTCTACCTAACAAAGGTGATTCCAATGGGCCAACGGAAGGAAGCCAAAAATAGGAGGGCCAATCTGGAAGTTCAATTTGACCATGAATGCATGACGGATAGTCGACTTGGCATGCAAAGATGAGTTCATTCATTGCAACTGGTGCCTGTGCAATTTGTGACACCAAGTGCGATTGATTTTTCCCGACTGGAACGCGAAGCCATACTATAGAACCCACTGGCACTGGCAGGACACGAGTCCGGTATGTACGCCCTGCCGCCGGCATCATTGGTTGATGACGTGATGAGTAATCATGTTCGGCATAGATCTGTCGATAGGTAACTCTAAAAAGGGTATATAAGCGAACTCCAAGGCTCGGCTATTGTACCGTGCACGCAATGTATGTACGTACTTTGGTTTTTACCCCAATTTGACCCTTAGGAAAATTGCCCGTGAACATGTGATGTTGAATCAAACGGAAATAAGGAGGCTTCCACTGCTGTCTGCTGTTTAAAGCTTTTGTTTACGTGCCCACTGATCTATCATACCCTGCGAGGCCAGTGGAAAGGTCTCTTCATGCCCTCCCGAACCTCAAGTGACCTTCCCTTGGCTCGGCCGCCGTCAGACAATGGTGACAAGGTTGTCCAATCAAAGTCCAAGAAAGGCGCCAAATTTTGGCTTGTCTTCGTTTCGATGTGTGTCTGCCTTTCTCTCTCTGCCCTCGAGTTATCCTCTGTCTCTACCGCACTTCCTACCATCGCCAATGACCTACAAGCGTCTCAATTCACCTGGATTGGCTCTGCTTACGCCCTTGCTTCCACTGCGTTCCTCCCAATGAGCGGTGGCCTCGCTCAGACGTTCGGTCGGCGGCCTGCGATTCTGGTAACCATAGGTCTCTTTGCACTCGGCAGCGGCATTTGCGGAGGTGCGAATGGTATGGATATGCTCATTACGGGCAGAACCATTCAAGGTTTTGGCGGAGGCGGCATTCAATCTCTCACAGGGATCATCCTAGCTGATCTCGTCACCCTGCAAGAACGTGGTCTATATGTCGGTTTATTTGGACTGTGAGACCTGCTTGATGATGGGATCCAAGGATGCGAACTCAAACCGCTTACGTAGCACATGGGGTCTTGCTGCGTCGGTCGGTCCTGTCGTCGGGGGTAGTCTTGCGGCGCAGGGACAGTGGCGTTGGATTTTCTGTGAGTGTCGTAGCCTTGCTAATCTTGTCTGAGACTCAGACAATGTGCAAGACCTTAATCTTCCCATCTCGCTCGTTGCCTGTGTATTGGTTATCTTCCTTCTGGATCTGCCCATTCCCCCCGGCACTTACCGAGAGAAGATCATGCGAATGGACTGGATGTACGTTTGAATGCAACGGTCGTCCGGGACCCAATCCTACTTACCGCTGTTTCACTAACAGTGGCAACTTTCTTGTAATCGCGAGCACTGTCGCATACACGATAGGGTTGACATGGGGTGGTATCACCGCGCCATGGGGTTCTGTCACGGTACTCGTCCCGTTAGTCCTCGGCCTTATCGGCCTCGGGTTCTTCATCGTGTACGAGGCCACTCTTGCAAAATACCCACTCGTATGTGCTTCTCCGTGTGTCTTGATCCGAATTGTATCTTACCCTACTCGCTCCAGGTGCCGTTCTCCCTAATTACAAACATGACCAGCGTCAGTGGGTAAGGAACATCGTTGGTAATCATCCCCCCTCACGCCCACTCACGCGTATCAGTTATATACAAACGTTCCTCGCCACCGTCATAACTTTTGCAGTCGTTTGTGAGTGTATTCCAAGAAGCTCCTACTCCTGCTGAGTATGACCAATGTACAGATTACTTCCCAGTCTACTTCCAGGCTTGCAAGGGCGTATCCCCTGTCGTATCCGGTGTTTACTCGCTCGGGTTTGCATCGCTCGCGCTCGCAGTCATCGCCACCGGGATATCAATTAAAGTCACCGGACGATATCGACCGCAGTCGTGGATAGGCTGGATCATCACTATCGTTGCTCTTGGTTTGATGAGTACGATCCTTGCAACGGACTCCCTCGGAAAGTCCATTGGGTACGGAACGCTGCTCGGCTTGGGTATAGGGTACGTTGCGTTCGTTGGTCTCTGTCTGATGCTCCAGATTTAGTGCGTGGTAGAATATTGAGCGCAACGCCCATGTACACCATTCAAGCGCCCCTACCGGTGACGCAGAATGCACCCGCACTCGCATTTTTGTGGTTTCTCCGTTCTTTCGCCTCTGTGAGTGTCTCAATTCCTCTGTCATTCACAACTCCGTTCTCAGGTGCCGCCTCACACATTGTAGGTGTGGGGTATCACCATCGGGAGTACCGTCCTCCAAAACGAGCTCGCAAAGAAGCTCCCTGCGTCGTTTATCCAATCTATCCCGCAAGGGACTGCCATCATGTATGCTCTCATCCCACAGATCTCCACGTTCCCTCTCCAGACACAGTCGGAGGTCCAAGTTGCCTTTGCGGGCAGTCTCGCGGTGTTGTGGAGAGTGTTGGCTGCTATTAGTGGCGGAGGACTCGTGGTGTCGTTTTTCATGAAAGGGCTGCCGCTGCACGACACGCTCGATGCGGACTGGTCATTGAAGAAGGAGAAGGAGGATCGGTCGATATGACATGCATATGCTCACTCTTGCTCTCAGGCTGGGCTGAAGACTTGATGATTCCTTGTTGGCGTCTCAATTACCCCGACGTTCGTTCGTTTGTTCTCCTTTCTATCGTACGTATATACCATAATAAGAGGGTCTATCAAATTCTATTTCGTCCGCCTCTCGCGCGTGGCGTGTTGATTTATGTTTCTTGCCTCGTCCGAGTATTGGCCGGGCCTGGCATGGGCGGAGGGGTGGCGCAATCCGACGAGGACGCCGGACGCCCGGCGTCTGTGTGTCTGAGAGGTGCTCCGTTAGTATCGTATTCTTTCTGTAGCTTCGTTCTACTGTGGCGTTGTGTGGTCAGGGGCCCAGGCCGCCCAGGGGGAGCACACCAGTGACGGCCAGCGGTCACGACTTGCAGTCGGAAGCTTCGAGATCTCCAGGAGATCTGCGGTGGACCAACTTGAAGGCTACGATGCAATGACGGAGCAGTGAGCACTGTCACTCCCAGTGAAGTACCAAGTTTTGCTGGATCAACAACAAATTACTCAGGTTGGTCTGCCTTCGTCGTCCATTTCAAGTGTCCCCAGACGCCAAACACACTTGGCACGGAAGATGACATGGCTCCGGAATTTTGCCACAACCGATGCTTGCTGCCAATTTCAAGTTTCGGAGTTGCAAGTGCTCGTTACGGTAGGACATTCGGACCAGGTATACTATGGGCTTGCAGTCGCTTGCAGGCTTATCTCTCTCGGCTGCATCTTCATGATCTGCTGTTCCAACTACAGGAGACTTTCTCATAGTAATGCATAAAAAATCTCATAATGCAAACTATCATGCATTATGAGCAAGTCTAGTAAGAACAAAGGGTGGTATGTAGTACATTGAAACGGGGCCATCGCACATGTCAGTCACGTGGAAATGAAAACGCTCTATCTCAGCCTGAACACCCTCCTCTCTGGCTGGAAACTGTCCAACAGCTCCACGTTTTCAAGTCTCAGGCTCGCCACGCCAACCCTATTCGCAATGTCCCCGTCCCGACCGATGAGTAATAGAGCATTGTAAATCTTTTGTGGGGCGCCTTGGTGGGGCTCCCGGGATAGAAGAAGAAACTCTTGCTGATCACTGCTTCGCTGGTTGGCCAACTGTACGGCATTATGACCGTAGAACCTCATTCGTTGTGGTTTAGGTTTCCCTTCAAGTCGAATGAAGCACCTTCCGTCGTATTCGTCATCCGTCTCACTGTCGCTGTAATGGTCCCTCGGAGTTTCCGTGAAACTCAGCCGGATAACGATCCCTTCGATCAGCAACTCGTGTCCTTTGATTCCTGGAAGTGCTGCTGGGATCTCCTGGAGCATCGTTTTCGCTAACCGAAATACTGGATCATTCCCAAGGTATATTTCTTCGAAGGAATGATCGTCATTGGAGTCTGACGACGATGCAGCGTGAGCTGTCATTTCCATTCCGAGCCATAGTCACAGTGTAACATCCCTACCTTTATCAAGATTGACTTCGTCATCAGTATCATAGCCTGATTCGGAGTCCGAACTCGAGTTCGAATCTTCTATATCTTCCCAAGAGTCGGTTTCTTCCTCATCGTCTGCCCCGTCTTGCGAGGGAGGTTTTTCTAGTTCCTTTATTATATCGGGTGTCGGGTTGAAATTGTATACCAGCTCCGGGTGGTCATCGTCTCCGGCTTTCCATATACGCAATGGGGGCATCACTGCGTCGTAGGGATCTTCGGCCCCATACACAACGATATCACTCACCCCGCCTTCCCACCCGGCCCAAGACCATGCCGGAAAGTCAAGCCGGCGACGGGGCAGGACAGGGTGGAACCACAAGAGAGCTCTCGGAAGGTCTTCCACAGGAAGACCCTGCACGAATCCGCCCTTGTAGTAGTTTTCTGCCAGTCGCATCAACATGGCGGAAAATGCGTTGAGCGAGTCAGCGTCGTGGGATAACTTTTTCATCGTGTACGAGTGCACGAGCCTCAGGTATCTTGCGAAATCGTCGTCGTCGACTTGTGCCTCTACATCACTAGAAATGGCGCGGAAAGGATCTCTGAGGACACCCCGACCAATGACACCCTCGGGCCCCGCGATGCTGGACTTGTTCGGGTCTTGCACCACAGCGTCAAGCGCTACTCGTCGTTGGTCGTCCGATGGAAGATGGAATGGCGAATTGGAGTTATCTAGGGACTCGCAACACTGGACAGAGTTGCACTCAAAATAGACCTGGTGGTTGGTGAAGAACAGACATCGCGGCGAGAGCAATCCCTCCTGGAACGTCCACGCTCTAGACACCCAGGATGACCACGAGATCTGTTGAGAGAGACTAGGCATTACAGACAACAGCCTTTGACCCCAGATCTCACAGCACAGTTGAGGAACCACGCCCTGCAGCGTCCCTACACGCGGTAGTCCGCTCCGAGCAGAACGACCAGAAAGGCATATGATCGTGGCCCACGCGCCACTGTAGATGGTGCTCATGAGAGCGATCTGTGCTTCCATCTCCACGCTATTCTCCTGGTCTATGCACAAGGAATCCGCCCAGAGGTACTGTTTTCCGAGGTTACGAGTCACAACCATGGCATCCTCGAGAGTTGCAGGAACGGTCGGCAGTATTTGTCCCAACTTGTAACTGGGTTGCTCCACACCTCCCCACACATAACTGAGGGAAATGTAGTCACAGCCGTCAGGAGGATACATGACGATCTTGCGGGACTCCACATCGATGAGTTTGATTTGCTTGAGGCCCTCTGAAACAAAGGGACGACAAGTGATGTGATGAAGATCATCGCACCAACGAAGCCAGTCTTTGATCGTGGAGTAGTTAGGGGTTGTGGGGCTCACTTGTCTTACCCCCAAGGCGGGGCCACCATTCGGTTGACCCTCCCCGATATTGATTATCCCGATCGCTTCCGCCGCCTCCTCCACAAGTCGCTTGGGCTCGTAGATGCCATCCGCCCATGACCAGGTCGTCACGGACGTGTACACGCACTTTGCGTACGGGCCTTTTCCCCTCCCACACCCACTCCAATACAGGTCCTTCTCAAGACGGTGAATCGTCCATCCTGTGACCAACACCAGTTCACCTCCGAAGCGAACAATCTCCATTTCTTCGTCTGTCAGGTAGCTCGAATCGAAGATAAGGCGACACAAAGAACACGTAGAGAGTAGCAGGAGGGTCCGAATAGGACCGAGAGAGGGTATCTAGGCCGTCTTTCTGGTCGCCCTCTTGGAATGACCCTCGTCATAGTCCTCCAGCACGAAGGGACGATGACTCGCGATCTTGCTCAGGGACGTGCCCAGTTGGCTGCACCGCGGACACAATGCTTGTGTAGATCCATCGATGGTAGGGAAAGGGTTGAAAGGAGGGGATGGGCGGGTGGGTTCGACGTCGAGCGGCAGGGTTGAGCCTGGATGTTCCCATTGCCATATATACCGAGGACATTTCTCCACGACATGGCCGGTCTTTCTACAGACCAAACAGAGACAGTTTCGAGAAGAGTCAGAGGCAGGATCCATGCGAGGCTGGAAGGCTCGTCGTCGGGACAAGTCTAGGTATAAGCGGAAGCTCTGGAGGTCACAAGTTAGTTTGTGCTATCGATCGATGATTCGGAGTCCAGCTTTGCCGTCCACCTTCTAGTGCAACGTGCCAGAGGCACGATTGCAATGATAAGGGTACCAGTCCCTAGTGAGCAATCTAGGATCTTTAAGGAAAGGACGGCATTCTTGTGGTAGTCTAGTAGCAAAGCCGCGAGCCTGTCAGTGTTCGATGCCAGTGAGACTCGGACTGGGAGGAAGACGGTGCGTGTAGGTCTCAGGCTGGTTGTAGATCAGTTGGCGGAGTAGTCGAGGACGTTAGGCGTTCTCCAAAGTCGTGGGGCGGCGGCCGAACACGACTGAGTGTCATGTCTCCCTCGTTATGTTGAAGCGCGGTGACCTCGGCCCCGCCATCCCTTGAGCTTGATCACTCCGAGTCGTCGCTACTCCTATACATCAAGTTGAGCTGGAGCCCTCGGAGCTAATTTGTCCACCCCGTCATCCTGTGCGGTCTCGATCGTCATGTGAGCTGAAGGCTTGGGCCCGCGCCCTTCGCGAGCCTTTGCGTTAATATTGACGTTAGCTCCACCATTTATCTTTCCCCGACAGGTGACTTGGAAACATCCTCATCGAACATATGCAGAAATAGAGATCTATCAACAGTGCCCGCGGTCTGTCATCGATCTGACCCAAAACCCGTTTGATACACACGAGCTCCAACCTTTGTCACTCCATCGCGATGCGGCGTTGGGATACATAATTGTGGTGGCGCTACCCGGGCCAATGGAGAGGGGCCGACACTTGATGGTGCGGTGGGGGGATAGTGATAGAGGAAGTAGCTACGACACTGGTGGAACGACTTTGCCCTCCGCACCCTTGGAAGACGAGTGGTCACACGTTTCCTGAGTGGTCTATTGTGATTTACGCAAGGTGGGTGCTAGTTGACTAGACTGTTGAAATAGCTTGCGAGTCAGTGGGGGTCCAGTACACCGAATCGAACTTTGCACGGGTTGGAGTTGAGTGGCGGTCATGCGATGGTAGCTAAGTAACCTACCACTACGCTCCGAGTCATGTTTTCTGCGCCGTCCGTCTCTACCTTGAGCAACTCACGAGTAAGGAGGTGTCCAAGAGGGTCTTCCAAAACGAAAGGAACAAAAATTACGTTAGTGGACGGCAACTTCGGTTGCGCTGAGGACGCTCACATTCGTGTAGATACGACCGATGGGAATGCCGAACATCCCGTAGAGATTCATGTCCGGGAGAACGACAAAAGTGATCAAATCACTCAAAGCGAAGATGCCGGCAAAGAGGTCAGTCTGGATGGCACTACGAATAAATCGGTTCAGAATTGTATCCGTCTTGGGGACACCAGTTCGCGAACGGGAGAAGACGATGATCAAAGTAACTAGCAGCTGTAAATGAGTACTTCGTGGCATGTAGATTGAAATGCATGAGCCTACTGGTGATGAATGTGTCCACGACGACCTGGATAGACAACCACGCAATCACAAGGGGAGTAACACGGGGCATTTCAGAAAAACTAAACGGTTGTGATCAATTTGACGCGCTATAGCAGCCGTAAGACATACACTTGAATGATCGAGGCCTCGATACTGCAAATCATACTCAGAACAAACGAAGGGATCGCCAGCAGGATGACCACGCCATAAAGGATCTTGCTACTGGTCAAACGCCAAATCCTACCGCATATAGATCCAGTGTGAGATTAAGTTGTCGAGTGCACCTATATACTTCCCTCAACCCTAGGTATATCTGCGTCACCACTCCAGCAAGCCCATTAGCAAAAGGGACAATCGTGTGTGGCCATTCAGCTACTTTGAGGAGCATTAGGACCGGACTGAAACGAACTAGCCGATTCCATAATTACACACCTGCAAGCGCTGCCGGATTATCATAATTTATCACGCTGAAATCCACTGAGCCCGAGTAAGAACGAAGGTTGATAAAGCCACGAACGTATAATACCACGCCATATATATGGCCCTGGAGATATAATGGACTCACTCCACAAGAACCAGATAACGGATAGTACTCACGAGGCACCGTAGAATGTATCCAAAATGAACAGGAAGAAGACCATATACCTAACATCACTGGTCAAACCTGTACCCTCGTGGATCGGTCACGGACCGACCTTGTCGCTGGCCCATCATTGAATTCTGGAACAGAATACGGGTTAGTGTAGATTCATCCTTGTTGAGTCTACTCACTCGTCCGGTAATACGTTGCGAACTGGTACGTGACAAGGCTATACAAGAACGTATTGACTTTGTTCACGACGGTCAGTCGGAGGCTCCAACGCGACGTGATACAAATTTCAGACACTCACAGAATATACCCACTAGGAGCGTACCTATATTCCGATCCCGTCAATGAAACTCATTCCACAAATTGAGCACCTCGTTGCGCGCACCTATGGTTGTATCATACAGGCCCATTCCGAATTCTGGGTTGCGGCTGTAGGATTGAAAAACAACTTCAACGGGAGATGTCTCGCCCCTACTTGATTCAAGGGAATTCAGATATACTTATGAGGACGAGTGCCCGCCGGCCTCGTCGCATGAAATTCTGAAACAACTACCAAACTGAGATACTCCGGCCCAGGGACATCAGCGAACTCGGAAGAACGGAAAACGCGCAAAGTTTGCACAGGAACAGTCGACGAACTTTTTGCTTTTGTCACATCCGTCCTATTGAATGATTGAATGATAGTATGATCGAGCTCAGAACTCTCAAATGGCTTGAACAAAGTAATCAAGCGAGTGACGTTACCAACGTGTCTTTGCAGATGACTGTGTCACAGTCAGCCAACGAGCGTAATAGACGATGGTATGGCGGTGCAGAGTCAGAGAGCGGAGTTGAGTTGCAACCTTTTGATTCAATACTTGGTCCTATGCAAGTAACGCGGTCGCAAATACCACAGCCCCAAATCCGCCAATCGCCAACTTTCTGAGTCACTCTTACTTCTCGCCGATCGCGCTAATGTCTTCCTGTGTCAACTCTGGCGAGTGCATCATAGCACAGTGAAAAAGGGGTTTTGGCGAACGTCGGATAGACGCGTGTACCAATATCGCCCGCCTTCAGGTGACCTTGTTCCATCATAATACTGACAAATTTGACATACCGATACTTTATCATACGCCCTGGCATCTGGTGTACATAAACCTCCCTTCCATTGTACTAGATTGTTGTAGTCGTCGTCCGCTCCATTCTCGCAGTCTCGGGTTCCAACAGTTGCAGTAGGACAAGCTCTGGTATACTGTTGGCGTACAGTTGATGGTGGCACCAGAGAAGAGTCGGATCTGAGATGAGATGACGCGCAAGAGCTCTAACGGGATCTGCGGATGCACTCTCAGGTGGAGTTCTGCATCTGGGCCAGCGGGCTAACAAAGTCGAGACGAGGAAGGTGGGTATGCGGTTGGGTCATAACAGGTACGGGTACCAACTGGGGGGAAGATGCAGCCTGTCTGAATCCGCGCTCGAATCATTGTCTTTATCTTGTGTATGCTTCTTTCGGATCTTCAAGCTTCAAGGCACACGGGCCATTTTGGGTTCGACTCGACTGATCCGCCCATACACGAGGACTATGGCTGTTGCCACGACGCTATTGTGTCATATTCAAGTCATTGTCCTTGTTGCTGTCTCTGGCATGTCGTCTCGAGGTACGCTTCAAGTTCGGATGAAATTTCCCGTCACTACATCGTGTTGGAAAGTATTTACAGGTTGAGGAATCACCTTCCCCGACTGAGCCATGTTATCTGACTTGCCTCTTTCGAAGACAATGGCCATGCGTTATTTAAATGTGGAGCGACGGCGGCAACTCCTCGAGCATCCCCTCTGATACCCATCTCTTTCCCGCACGTCGCTGGCGACTTGTACACCTACTCTCTCTTTCTCGATTGCTTTCGATATCGATACCGCTAATATCAACCTGAAGCACCATTGTACACGTTTAATTCGTCAAGTCATGTTATTCCTTAAGACCCTCGCTGTCTTTTGCTGCGGTCACGCCGTTGCATCCTTTCCATTGAATGGAAATCATCAGCGCAAGAGAGATGTAGATCCTGCTCTTGTCCCCTCGTTCGGGTGGCAGGCCGGAATCAACCCTGATGGTCAGCAACCCCCACTCATTTATGACAACTTTGGATAGACATCACCCGTCGCTTTCTAGGCACAGGAAACTGTGATGGCGCCGTGAATGGTACCAATGGAAAACCTATTCTGGTGCCTTGTCAATGTCCCCCGAACTCGACATTCTTTCTTACCGTTCGTCATAAAGGTATTCATACTTTCAGTACAAGTTCTAATAACACCCTTCCAGGCTCTCAATAAGAATGTCGCAGCTGGGTTCGTCACTACGAACCCTACTGTCAAGTTAACCTTCCCGACGGACAATAGCACTGCTTCCCAACTTGCCCGTCTGAATGCCGCCGCCGTCACCTTACAGAATCTAGAAGGTCCAGGTGTTGGATGTCCCATCTCGTCGACCACTTTTTCTGCACAACAGAAAGCCATCGAAGCGGAGACATCAAATACTACATCCTCCACCAATACGCCTACAGTTTCCCCTTCTGCTCCAGTCGCTTCCACCCCCCCTATTGGCACTAGTCAGGCGAGCACTATTGGTTCATGTTCTGCTACTCCAAGTGTCCCAGCTACAACACCGGCTCAGACGGCCTCACCTGCATCACCCTCACCCTCGCCCATTACAAACATCACATCTACGACACTGTCATCTGGCAACACTACCACCCCAACAGATGCACAGATTTCTGCTCTTGCTCCACCACTGGGATGGCAGTCTGGTATCAACCCCGATGGTACGTGTGGCAGTTGTATATCGAGGTCTCGAAACTCAAGGAGCGTCTTCAAGGTACTGGAAACTGTGATGGAGCTGTGAACGGTACAGATGGGAAACCAATCCTCATACCATGCCAGTGCCCGCCAGACCAGGCACACTACATCTCGGTGAGAGATCTACCTTCCGGGTTCTTCCCCGTCAATCCGCTGATCTCTCCACCTAGAATCTCACTGTGAATATCCGTGCCGGACACGTGGTTCTCAATCCAACAGTCCTCCTTACGTTCCCGACTGATAACAGCACTGCATCTCAGAGCGCTCGTCTCAATGCTGCTGCAGTCACCATTCAGAACTTGAATGGAGTGGGTAAAGGATGTCCCATTTCCTCCACTAATTTTACTGCACAATCTAAGGCTATCGATGCAGAAAGCTCGGGTTGAAAGTTTCGAAAGCACTGTTGTATCTGCTACAGCTGTATCTATTGTTGTGTAGCATAACCGATGTATTCTTCCCTTTGATCGTGGTGAGGCTGTGGCAGTGACTGGACTAGCGGTCAGGTGATATATCAACGATCACGTGATCACCGCCAAACGCGGTTTGGTTGCAACCACGAAATGGAGACGCGATCTTGCCTCATAAAGTCATGGCTTCCTCCTCGTCGCTCGCATTGAGCACGCTCCTTTCGACATTACACACGCATTTGAACGCTCAAACGCAGTTACTGCCACAGCTACATTCCCAACTCGGTCTCCCCGCCACCGCCCTCGAAGACGAGCTCGAAGAACTACAGCACAACCTGACTCGAGCAGTAGAATCACAAATCGACGTGCGCAAGAAGCAAGTGGAAGAATGGGAGGACAAATGTGAAGAGGTGGAAATCGGATGTTCGCGATACGCGCGCGCGTTGGGAACGAACGCAAAAGTCGCCGGGTCACTCAACGAGATCAAGTCGGAAAAGGTCCTACCGCGGCGGCATGAACGTGCCATGGAGTGTCAAGAACGGTTGCGACAGGTGCGTCGATGGGTGTTATCGATGTCGAGGATATGACGTGTCGAACATCGGGATTAGATTTACCACACCAAGCTCGAGCAACTGACAACGTTGACGAATCGACTGAACGCCCTTGCGCGACGTTTGGGATCGAGTTATTTTACTACCGATATCCTTCGACCGACCGTTTCGGCCGAGGAGGATTCCAATAATCCCAATGCTCTTCGGGACGTTATGCCTGAGCGCTTCTCCAAACTGGAGAAGGAGCTGGTACGAGGGAAAGGCGAAATGGTGAGTTGATCTCCATGTTTGCATGTTCATAGTTTCCGTGCGGCGGTGCTCTGCGCATCGAACAGTAGGTGGTCGTCCGAGTTGGATATCTCGTGCAAATGTGACGATCACGTCTCGCGACCTTTTGCGTGGTGGATGTTTGAACTCAGGAACAACTTCCATCGAAATTCACGATGGATTGTTAATTCCATGGTACTCGCCTTAAGTTCTTAAGATCCAATTCATCATATTTACCTGGCTTCATATTCTATGTTTGGGGAGAATAACCATGTTCACTAAAATGTCCTTATTTAGACGAAACGTCTCGGCCTGCTTGGGGATGTATTCCTCCAGATTGATTGGTTACACACAGAACTTGGTATGGACCCACCAGAAATTGATGATGCGCCAGCTCTACCTGTCGCTTCTTCCTCAACACTAGCAGTTCCCGCCTACGTACTCCCCCGTTCATCTTCTTCCAGCAGCCTACGAGCTCCAAGTGCAGATCCTTTTCTCGAATCGACCGGGACGCCTACCCCTTCATGTCAAGGTAAATCTGACACCAAGCTTCTCTTCCGTTCAGCTTCTCCGACCCCAACATCACCACCCGAACACAGTTCAGATCCCGTGCGGGAATTCCAACATGCATTTTCTCGTTTCGTGCAACTTCTGGATTCCTCATCGACGCCCGATCCTCTTCCTGCTACCCTTCTTAGTTCGCTTGCGGTCGAACCAACCCAGAAGATGATGTTATATGCAGAGCAGCGATGCTCTGAGTTGGCGGAGTTGAAGAGACGAAGAGAGTCTCATATTCAAGCCATGTACGATCAACTGGAATCGCTCTGGAGAAGAATGGGAGTGGATGATGGGGCGATGGATGCATTCGTTGATGTGAGTCACGTCAATCCAGGTCTCGGTATTGATTGACGTGTGTCATCTGCAGGCGAATCGCGGGACGACTCCCCAGGTTATTCAAGCATACGAAGAAGAACTGGAGCGCATGATTGACCTAAAGAGGGAACGAATGGGAGAGTTCATTTGGAACGCCCGGTCTGAGATTGAATCGCTGTGGAATGAATTGATGACCGGAGAGGATGAGCGTGAAGATTTTGCTGCTTTTGCGGATGGTATGTACCCTCCCAGAAGACTTTGCCACTGGGATGGAGTTCATGCGCCACACACAGATGAACACACGGAAGATCTGCTGAGCCAGCACGAACACGAAATTGCACGGCTCAAAGCGGAGGTCAGACTCAAGACGCCCATATTGGCATCTATAAAGAAATACTTTGACATATGTGAAGAGGAGAAGGAGTTGGAGCGGGCTGCTGGAGATCAGACGCGACTCCTCGGCCGCGGCAGGGATCCGGGGAGACTGCTAAGAGAAGAGAAGATGAGGAAGCGGGTAGGCAAAGAGAAACCAAAGGTTCGTTCTCGGGTCCCACAGTTGTTCGTCGCCTGTTTAATCACTCGATGTGCAGCTGGAACAGCAACTGCTGTCGTCCCTTCCCGCATGGGAGCAGGCCAATGGCCGCCCCTTCCTGGTGCATGGAGAAAGTATGCTCCAGATTCTGATGGAGAATGTATCTGCGAACGAACAAGAGAACAAGAAGAAGACAGTCACATCGCAATACTCAATACAAGCACTCAATGGGAGCAAACCCACTGGCCCTGTGACACGTAGTCGCAGCTTGGAACCTACTGGTAACGCCAGCAAAGCTGGTTATGTCCCTGGAAAGACACACAACGCACCTCCCGGCGCTGTCACGCCAGCAGTGAGATCAGGGTCGTCGATGTCCCAGACCACGACAAAACGACAAAAGCTTGCGGATGGCCGTGCCAAGCCTATGCGGAGCTCATCCCCAGCAAAAGGGCGTACGCCGAGTGGGCCCGCTTCTGGACTACCGAGATCGACTGTTCAAGCGCCGCCCGTCTCGCACGTCACGACACGGTCGAAACATGCGTCAGGATACGCTTCGCTAGGATGGGGTCGCGCACCATCGACGACGCAACGTACGACGTCACGGGCTGTTACGAGCTCTGGTGTAAACTTACACCGTCACGCCAGCGCGACGAAATCGTATGGTGCGAGTTCGATGGCATCGAGCATGGCGCGGACGTCGAGCTTGGACAAGGGTGGTCGGATCAAGCGGGAGAGTTTCCGGCCGCGGCCGAGCATCGATGGCGTGAGGGCTGGTGGGGCTGCGTTCCGAGGGATGCCGCCGACGCAGGAGGAATGAGGTTTCCCTTTTTTTTGGTTCGTTCTCAGGCTGTATGTCTACTCGCTGGCGAGGATGTGTGGATCGCCACAAGTTTATTATCTTTATGAAGTAAGGAGTAGTCCCTTGACCTATCTGTATGTATCTCCTGTATGGACGTTTTCTAGTCTCTCTAAGCCAGACCTAATACTTCGAGATTAAAAGATAGTAGATGTTCTCTCTGCACCCACAACGATCCGCGCCATCCTTAAAGGGGGTATAACTTGAATGTTGTACTATAAAAAGTAGCCAACCCAACGGATAAGCCCTTGAACACACCCCATCAACCATGGCAGCATACACGCGGGACGAAAAATGGCGCCCACAAAGGGGAAAGTCAGACTACCGCAATCGCCAAACAGTGCCAGGTCGCATTTCTTCAGATGCTGCCTTTGTTTTAAAGGACCTCGAGGAACGAGTGGCGACGCTGTCGGCCGACTCCGCAGGATATGCCTCGGAGCTCGTCCGACTACGCCGTGTTAAACCTGTAGCGTCTTATTCGTGGATCGATGCGCCGGTCCCCACCATCGTCGTCCCAGGTAAGTCCAAGCACGCGTACCGCCACATTCCTTACATATATCGATCGATCACAAAAGGTTCCCCCTGGATCTGGGCGGACGAGCGTGCACCGGTGGAACAAGTGCCGCTCGACGCGGGGATCCAGCAGATCCATCATAACGCATCAAAGATGGTCAACCACTCCCCAATGTTGCCCCTCTTTGCTGCGATTGATGCGATGCACGACGACTTTGCGTACAAGGAACTCGACCTCGTCACCGATCGCAATGGCCTCCGCAAGTTGCTCCGATACATCGACAACATGGAAATCGATGACAACTTTCGGATCGATGTCGATTTGGCGGGCAAGACGTGTTTGTTTACGCGACAAGAGGAGATCACGGCGGTCGCCGGGCAGAACACTGGCTATGGCGGCGAGTATCTCAAAGCAGCAACCAGAGTCCCGTCGGGCTGCGAGAAGATGCTGGACCATAACCGCATCATCACCTACGTGAGTCGTGATCGTGATCTCGAATGCGCCAGGTGTCGATGAACATGTCGTGCAGAAATTTGGGAGTTTGAACATCTTGGTCTGTTTCACGGCGGATGCCTGCATAGAGCCGAAGAAGAATGACGAGGACGATTTCCTCGCCTCGTTCTCGTCATTGAGTCTCGGAGGCAAAGCAGAGAAGACAGCCAAGCTGGACGAGCCGACGACTGAATCCCCTACCGGGCTCAACATCAAGCGCACCGCAAGTTCACTCGTCCCTCAGTCTGACTTGATCGAGGTGAAAACGAGGTCGATGCATCGGGAGCCAAACTGGAAAGAGATCTATCCCCAGTTGTTTCTGTCGCAGACAGCATGGCTCTACATGGCAAAGCACAGCAGAGGGGCCTTTGAGCCTGTCGAGAAGATTTCGCTCACGGGCGACGAGATGAAGCCTTATGCAGAGATGATGGAGGGGACTCTGGGAAAGTTGAAGAACTTGCTCAAGGCGATATTGAAAGCGGTGCGCGAGCAGGGGGAGGGTGTGCCGTTGAGCCTGGTGCGTCAGGGGGGGACGCTCTCGCTTTGGAGACGCAAAGAGGGCAGTGGGAAGCCTCTTGGGGAAGAAATCAGGTCCAAGTTCGGGCAGGGCGCACCGAAGCGCGCCGGCGCTGCTTAAAGCACCGTAGTAGTGGCTGTGTTCTTAACAAGTTATAGGGCCGAATAAAACGCGAAACGGCCGCAAAGCAATGCTAACCAACGTCTTTCCCTTGCCTACATACCTACTCTCCTTGGCCTGTTCTACACTCAGAAAACTAAGCATGTTGACCATCACTACCTCCCAGCTCGACCTCATGTTCCCCCAGGAGTTGATCTCCACCGAGGTCTCGAAGCTGCTGCCCCCCGAGCTGACCGTCCGTGCATTCTACCCAACGACTGCCACATGTCTGACCGCCCCCACAGATCCGCCCGCTCGCGTCGACAGACTACAAACGCGGTCATCTCGACGTCCTCTCCGTCCTCTCCGTCGTCAAAGACCTCGGTGAAGACGCCTGGGTGAACCAGTTCCACGCCATGCGCGCAGTGCCCAAGACATACTACACCCTCGTTATCGTCGACAACGCCAGCGACCGCATCGTCGGCGTCGGCTGTGTCTTCATCGAGCGCAAGTTCCTCCGCGGTTTCGGCACCGTCGGTCACATCGAGGACATTGCCGTCGACAAGAACCAACAGGGCAAAAAGCTTGGTCAACGCATCATCCAGGCCCTCACGCACATTAGCGAGAACAGCGGTTGCTACAAGACCATCTTGAACTGCAGCGACTCCAATATCCGTGAGTGGTCGTCAAGGCTGCGGTGAAAGAGTGCACTCATTCGTTTTACACAGCCTTTTACGAGAAGTGCGGCTACTCGAAGAAGGAAAACGAGATGGTGAGCGTTGTCGTCGGCGTGTTGGTGGTAGTAAACCTGACGCTAACTGTTTCAGGCCAAGTACGCCCCCGAGCGCTCACATTCGCCCAAACTGTGAACCCAGTCTTATTCGCTCCTTGCCACATGGACTTTTTGCACATTACCCTTTTTCAATTCCCGCTGGCTCACGGTATATATTCGTTGCGTCACAATCTTGGACATTGGCGTATGACTCTGTATTATCTATCAGTCCTCTGTAGATGTCCGAAAGGTATCTTGGTTTTCAACCGAGGTGTGGCCAAGGGTCGCACTTGCGTACAAACATGCGTGCGTCGGAATTGTATCATGGAAGAACGTGCGATACACAAACGGGCCAATACATCCAAGCAAGTCCGCTTATCGGCCACCCTTGCCACCCTTCATCTGTTGCTTCGAGACCTTTGGTGCGGTGCTGACAGGCGCACGGGTGGCGGGCTAAAGTAAGGAATGGAAGTAGCCCGATTAGTGACGCGCAAGGCCGGGAAACAACCGCAGCGAACCTTGGCCTTCTTCGATTCCTTTTCCTTCTTTTCGGTCTTGGCCTTCTGGATAGCGGCGATCCGTGCTTGCGAACGGATGGCGGCAGTTTGGTTCCGCTTAGCGGCGATCGCTGCAAGGTCAGCACCGACGATACCACGTTGGTGCTTGACAGTTCGGCGTGAACGCTTCTTGGCGACTTCCTCGGTGATACCCTTTTTGTGCATGCGTCGGTACACCTGTGTCCAGGCGATCTTGCGAGGGTTTTTGCGTTGGAGGAAGAGGGAGGCGTTCTTGGAGCTGGCGAAGCGGAAGACCTAGGGGGCAGGGTCGAAACGAGTCCACACAAAGGAGTATGGAACGCGAGACGTACCTTGGAGTCTCCTCGAACGAATAATTTACCCTTTGAAGGGTAGATGCGGTAGCCCGAGAAAGAGTCGATTTCGAGCTTCTGTACTCCGAGGGTGACAGGTTGGCACGCGTCTCACCACATAGTCGTCAAATGTACGTACCATCTGTGCGACGGCGACGGCGGAGACGATGAAGAGTCAGCAGAACGATCCAAGACGACTTGAAAAGATTAGAGGCGAGAACAGCACCGGTCCATCCAGGATCCCATCGATTCACCCAGCCATCGGCGCTGTCCAACGCCGGTATGTCGTCCTCACGGCTCCGGACAAGCGACAGGTACGTCTCGGGGACGGTTCGTGCTGCATACGAGCGTAAATTCGAGCTTACCTTGATGGATTTGCCGGGATTTGTCGATTCTGTCCGCTGGACGAGGGAGCGCTACGTTGTGGCGGGAATTCAACTTCGGAGTATGCCGATCACAAATCAGGAAATTCCGATGCTTCCGGTTGACTTGCCCCCAGCTTATATTCCCAGCTGGACAGACGTTCGACGGGGCAAGCCTATGCAGGTGTGTCTTGTCTGGCGACTGAACTAGAGTTTCTCACAACTAACACAGACAACACGCACAAAACCCATTCTCCCTACAGATGGGGAAAGTGGGACGACTATCTGCAGATTGGGTTGTGGTCCTGACTCACACTTACTAACTACTGAGGAACCGACCTCAAAAAATGGAAGCAGGCGATCCTTCCAGTACAGTTAAGCGAGGAGACCTCACTACAGCTGTTTCGGAAATTCTTGTCCACGTTCGAACACTAACCGTTACGCGTTGGATACTCAATCTTTTCCGTGTCCCAGGGAGGATGTTCCATAAGAACCCGCTACTTCCCGAGTCCGACGGCATATCTCAAAGCATGGGTACATTCAGGGTGCCATTGAGTACCTCTCATCCGTTCTCACGATGCCACGATGCTATTGAATGAACAGAATGTCTCGGAACCTGCTGATACGGTGAGCTCAGCTGTGGGAAGTCGTGCCTTTCAATTGAATGGGTCCTGCGGCGTCTATGTTCTTCACGTCTCTTATTTTTCCCAGATCATGACAGGCCTTAGAAAGGTCAACCGGGCGTGCAGCTCGAAGGCCGAGGTCGTCAAATCCGGGTAGCCGATTGGGGAGCGCTAAATACATCTTCAAACCTGTCCCTACCACAAGCTTGGGTGTTTTGAGCTGGTGTCACATCAGAGAATACAGGCATGCGAAGGGGTCCATCATCTGGAGGTAGGCATCATCACAATCAATGAACTCGAGAACCACGGGGGGCTGACTCGGATATGTCTCGGATGGTTTTATTACATTTCAGCCACAACCAACAAGCAAAGTGCCATTTAGGGTACATCCTGAGGGAAGTTCCCCCGATTTAACCGTCCCCGGTCCCGGATAGGTTACGGCCGAGTCGCCTAAAAGAGGGCGTTCTCTACCCACTCCACACCGAGCAAATTTTCATTCTACCAATCAGGAGTCTCAGGCGACAACATTACAAACATGTCTTTGCGAATCCAACCTTACGATGTCGCAATTAGTGAGGGTTTAGTGCTATACGCCATGGATGGGTTTTAGTAGGGCCTATGGTCCCTGCGCTGTGCTGTATCTATCTATGGCTAACATGTATATTGCCTCCCGTAGACTGCAAATGGAATATTTGAATACGAAACCCACGCTCAGCCGCCGATCTGCAAAGCAGACGAGTAACGTTATCGCTTGACGACTCCCTGACGGCCTATGTATCACTCAGGGTTCAAACAGGCTGTCTTTTGATCCGTGACCATATCCAGTGACGATAGCAACATCGAAATCACCAGCGCCCCAACGGACGTGTGCTTCGCTTCTCGCCATAGAGGTCCACTATCTGGAGCGAGAGCCGGGTACCGGGTACTTTAATGTAGGTATCAGATGTGCTTGGCTCAGGTTAGCGCTGTGGGGTCGAGTACTCGTATCTCCTTTAAGAGGGCGATAATCGCCTCCGGCTTCTGCATCATCCGATCGTACCATCCCTAGTTTGGTGACCGACCCAAACTACTATGAGGCAAATGGCTGTCGATAAGGCTTTAAGTCGCTTATGCCAATGGCTACTATGGCAGGCGTTGCGATTCCCCCACCGTTGTTGTGACGACCATGGGCACGTTGTAGGCATTTTTACGGGGAAGTTTTATCATTGTCCAAAGTGACTGCCAGCGTCGGCGGCGAACCCTGGAGGGAAGTTCGGTGAGTCATGCTGAGTTTTTGGCCATTGCAGGTTCGAGGTCCGAGTCCTGGGGAGCAGAAGTAGTGGGCATTGGTACTCTGTGCATATAATGTGTAAGTACCAAACTACGGCGAGGAAATTGCGGGATTTTGCGGGATAGTATCCCGGGCCGTATCAACAAGAGCGGATGTACTTTGGTAGTAGGTGCCAGCCCAGACAGTCCACTCACCAGCACTATTAGTAGTACTGAGACCACACGCAACCCGAGTGCGGCTACTACGACGTAAGAGCACGATCAACGCCCAAGTTCCGCACCATGTCTGTCTTCGAACTTCTTCTACATCTGCTGTGGCAGCAAGTACTCGCGAGTGTTGATCAATAAATATAGACTGTCTAGTTTTACATATCATGGATTAGATCCGCTGTAGCTTTGGAAAAAAAAAAAAAAACTAGACTACGGTCCGTGGTGTGTATGTGTACACCCGTCGCCCACACCAGGTGAGCTACACTTGTGAGATGAACATCTTGTCGCCGTGTCCATCTGGAAGATATACGTTTGACAATGTCTGCAGATGCACTCTCGCCCCAACGCTGTCGAACGATTGCGACCCCGACGTGCCGCCAAGACTGAACTTGACTGTCGAGCCTGGTCGCCTGGATGGATCGTTGCCCCATGCTCTCCCCGCCAGCACTCGAAGGATCAAGATCTGCGGGGATATGCACTACGGTATGCCGCAATCAGCTTGGTCAGCACCAACAAGAGGGGTGGCGACGCCACGTACCATCATCATGAAATATACACAGACGAACGCCACCGACGTCGGACTCCCCACACCTAATGACACCAAAAAGGCAATGCCAGAGAGCGTGTATGGAAGTACAGACTCGATGACGAGCGTGACGACGGCGAAATACGAAGACGCGTATTCATGCCCGAGATGTTTCTGGACCCTCCTGCCATGCCGTACCAATCGGTAACATATCATGCACGTCAAAGTTGTGTGCAGGAATACCGAAACAGTGTAATATGCGAGACCGAGTTGGGAAGCGACACCGGTGAAAAAGTCGCCGCCTGGTGAACTGCTTGTCCAGTCGACCAGAAATCCCAAGGCTAGGTGGAAATAGAATGAGGCGACCACAAAGGCATAGTGTGAGAGTAATGCTCACTGAGGGTAGACAGCCACAAAATGACGGGTACGACGATAGCGCGATAGCTATTCCATACAATCCGACAGCGGTAGATCTGGAACCAATGAAATGAGCACACATTCAGACAAGCTCGTGCCGATCCTACCATGAGGCCGTCCGTCATGAGTTGCAGGAGGATGACCGCCGTCGTCCCCCAATCCATGTACCACATCCAAATGTTCGCGCTCCAGTACGCGTCAGGACCCCCTGGGAAGTCAGATTCCAGCAACCACATTTGTTGGCCAAACAGCGCTTGAGTGGCTACCCAGACGGTGATCGAGAACACCATCATGCTGCTGAAGAGCGCGTAAAATATATTGGATTTCTTACGCGCTCCTCTGTTACTCAGCAAGATGCGTATGGTCTTGAAGTAGAGGAGTAGCTCAACACCTGCGCCAGCGGACTGGTAAGTCTGAATCGTCTCGTTATACGCCTGGCAAGATTCACCATACAGGATGCTCTCTATGTTGACCCCAATGTAAACCGAGTTTTCGAACAAGGTTCCATCAAATACGGAATCCGAGGTTTCTGAGGGTGATGTCAATGTGGCCATGGTGCCATGAGAAAAAAATCACCTCTGAAAATTCAAGGGAACCCGCCCCATCGATTTTATATCACAGAAAATCTCCTTGGCTCTGGACCCGGGGCACTATCTTAGTATATTACGGGATTACACCAGGGAGTTCTGAGAGTGACGTTTCCATGGGAAGCCCATGTAACAAAAGAAGAAAAGGTTGAGATAAGCTAGGAGACGAATCACGTACAAGCTCCCAATCCGAGATGGCGGCGAACCCATACCTAGACATACTACGCTTCCTGTATCGTCAAAAAAAAACTTCCAGACAGACCACGCGAGAAAATCGTACGAACGAAAAAGGGGGGAAAAAGTTGTTCGCGTGAGTCCCAGTACATGCCTGCTGGCAGGGTGTGAATGTTGCACGTCCAAGGATCAAGACTGTAGTAAAGGATCACAGTAAGCGCAACTTTGTTGGCGACCTTCCTAACAGGGAAGCCCCTATTCATAGGTGCTCGATAAGTTACATCTCGTTCACGCTCTCGAAGTTAAAACCGGAGCTTTTCCCTAAAGGTTCCAAGTGGCTCGATTTCAGTCACCGCAAAATTCCTCAAAGGGGTCAGTAGACCGTGATAAGCGGACTTAGATTTGTTTACAATATGAGCTGTAAAAATCGGTCGTTATGATCGATGCAATGATACCGAATGGATTTAGGAATCCTAAGTATTAACTCAGGGACAAAGTAAGTGATGAATGCTGGTTGGCTTGGGAGGTGTTTCTGGTCAATGACATTGACCCCAATTGAATGTTGTGGAGAACCTATGAAAGGCCGCATGCAAAACCTACCCAACTTTCAAACTTCACTGCCGAGTTGGTCGAGTGAGGCTGTGTCACAGAAGTGATCTTCAAGCAAACAGGCGTGGAATCCTAAAAGCAACGACGAGGCAGCAGTGTGCTGCCTCGTCATTAAGTCATTACCAGCCAAGGGTAGTGGCTGGTAGTGGTAATGATCAGAATTACTTACGATTCAAGTTCACAGCCATGGCAGATGCGGCATCGGTGAGGTGTTGCACGATAGTCATTGGCTGACGTCGCTGTGTGTGCGGGTGAGAAAGGTAGCATTGTGTGATTTGTGTACGACAACGACAATGTACGAAAGGGAATAGGAATGAGACGATATGCCTTGTTGCGCCACAATGCGGCAATTACTATGATGTGCATGTGAGTAGCTAACCGACCTGAGTATAGTTCCACCTCCCAGCATCCATATCCACCAATTCATACAACACCAATTTCTCATCAAGAGATTTACTCAAAGTCAAACAATTCTTCGAAGAAGTTTCTTAAGGGCGTGAAGCCGTCGCGGTCTCGCTACCAGAGCCATCAAGTCACGATCACTCAAGGTTTCTCGAATATGGATCAAGCAATTTTCATCATCACTCCTGCCAGTCTGATGGGACGGTTTCGTGCATCTTCAACTGTCAATTGCCGATTGGATGCTTGATCGGCGTTGGTGGGAGTGGGAAAATGGGACGGTGATTTCGGCCCAGCCTAAACGTTCGGTCGGCGACCCACTATTCTGATAATGTCTAAGCCATAAAGATAGAGTCTACTTACATACCATGTACTGTTTTATTTTTAACAAAACTTGACCACGGGGTGGTCTCTATGTGTGCACCCATTGCCCACACCAGGTGAGTTACACTTGTGAGATTAACACCTTGCCGTGTACGTCCGGAAGATATACGTGCGAAATTGTCTGTAGACGTACTCTCGCCCCCCCACTGTCGATCCATTGCGATCCAGACGTGGCCTCATGTCTGAACCCGAGTGGCGAGTCTGGTCGCGTGGACGTATCGTTGTCCCATGCTCTCCCTGCCAGCACTCGGAGGATCAACATCTGCGGGGATATGCACTACGATGTATCGCGCTCAGCTTAGTTAGCACGATAAGTAAGTGGAGACCACGTACCATCATCATGAAATATACACAGACGAATGCCACCGACGTCGGACTCCCCACGCCCAATGACACCAAAAAGGCAATGCCAGAGAGCGTGTATGGAAGTACAGACTCGATGACGAGCGTGACGACGGCGAAATACGAGGACGCGTATTCATACCCGAGATGTTCCCGGACCCTCCTACCATGCCGTCCCAAACGGTAACATATCATGCACGCCAGGATTGTGCTCAGGGCCACCGAAACAGTGCAATATGCGAGACCGAATTGGGAGGCGACACCGGTGTAAAAGTCGCCCCCCGGTGAACTGCTTGTCCAGTCGACCAAGACTCCCAAGACTAAATGGACACGAAATGAAGCAACCACCAGGCTGAGGTGTGTGTGTGACGCTCACCGAGGGAAGCCAGCCACAAAATGACGGGTACAACGATGACACGATAGCTATTCCATATAATCCGACAGCGGTAGATCTGGAACCGATCAAATGAGTACACATTCAGACAAGCTCGTGCCGATCCTACCATGAGGCCGTCCGTCATGAGTTGCAGGAGGATGACCGCCGTCGTCCCCCAATCCATGTACCAAACCCAAATGTTCGCGCTCCAGTACGCGTCAGGACCCCCTGGGAAGTCAGATTCCAGCAACCACATTTGTTGGCCGAACAGCGCTTGAGTGGCTACCCAGACGGTGATCGAGAACACCATCATGGTGCTGAAGAGCGCGTAAAATATATTGGATTTCTTACGCGCTCCTCTGTTACTCAGCAAGATGCGTATGGTCTTGAAGTAGAGGAGTAACTCAACGCCTGCGCCAGCGGACTGGTAAGTTTGCATTCTCTCGTGGGTGCGTCGCGAGACTCACCATACAGGATATCCTCTATGACGATCCCAATGTAAACCGAGTTTTGGAATAACGTGTTCCCATCAGACGAGGGATCCGAGACTGCTGATGGTGATATAGTCATGGTCCCATGAGAAAACACCTCGTGAAAAATCGAGGGAATCCGCCCCATCGATTTTATATCACACGAAGTCTTCTCGGCTCTCCCGGGGCACGATCTTGATATGCAACGGGAGCGATGACACGATGGCATGCGAGTATGAGACCTGCAGGGTGGAGAGTGACGTTACGCGCTGTGGGAAGCCCTAATGCCTAAAAAAAGAAGGTCGGGAGAAACCACTCATGATCAGGCTGGCAGAAGACGAATCACATCAGACATGCTCACGAGATGCACCGAACCCATACCCATCCCACGCCTCGGACCTGGACATAGTACACGAAGTTCGGATGCTGCGTCATCCTTCCCGAAAAAAAATCTGCAGACAGACTGCGCAGAAAGACCGCACGAACGAAAACGCGAAAACGTGCCTGGTGCCTGTCATGGTGTGAGAGTGTTGCATGCGCAACTTGCACAAGGCTTTAGTAAACACTGAGTGTAAGCGCAACTTTGTTGGTAACATCATTCCTAATAGGGAAGCCCCATTCAATGCTGATTTGAACGTTGGTCGGGGAAGTGCCGCAGTGCTCAGGCTAGGTAATGCGGCCGCCATTCTTCGCATGACATTCGATGGCTCCCATTAATATTAATAAATGTTTGAATTTTGACCCATCAGATTGAATAAATTTTACCTTTGTGTGGATTCGGAGACCATCGCTAAGACCTCAAGCCGCTGGGGCCTGCCAACTTCGTGCGCCCTTTTGCTAGTAATGTATGAATAAAATGTGTAAAGGGAATCCTGCGTTGACTGACCCTGTCCCGAATCAACTCTGTCGGTGATCGACCGCATCGCTCAGACAGGCTGGGAAACTTGAAGGCTAATTTTCCCCTAAGCGAAACACAGAAATTGCGCCGTGCCGTTCACTGGCAGGTCACATACTTATGTTGTCAGCATCGGCCCACTGCCAGTGCTACTACTAGAGCTCATTCGGTAACCCTCAACAAGTAGGATAGGATAGTAGCCGAGCTAGCCGACTGTTACCAGCACAGCACTGGAGTTCCTGCTCAGCGGAAATCGAATCTTCGGGTATTGAACCTTGTTATGCGCCACATCAACACATGTCTTCCTCATACCATTCTCTCAGCGTATACCGTGCTCGCCGACTTCTCCTTGGATTCAACGCATTCATCATCCTTTGTTGTATCAAGACGCTCCGGATCATGAGCGGCATTCCCGGGAAGAGGACCCGCACTCACTGGTCGATTGAAGACACGCATCGGATGCTTGATCATTTAATCAATCAAAAGTCGAGGATAGGACACGCTAGCACATTCCCTCAAAGTGTCTATTCAGAAACTGCGAGGGTTCTTGGGAACGATAAGACTGGGAATGCGGTATCAAACAAATATCAGTCGGTGAGCGCTGCCTTTTATTGAGGTGGGAATAACTGATCATCGAATCTCGACAGCTGAAAAAGACTTTGAAGTCGATTGAGCTCTACAACGAGAAGCGCTCCGGTTGCCAACCCTTCGATCCGAAACATGGCATAATCATCGGTAACAACACATCCGATGTGAATGCATGGAATGAGTTTATCGCGGACGGTTCAACTCTTGTAAGTACCGATCATTTTTTATCAAGTTGTACTAACTCTGTTCAGAGTAAAGAAATGGCGCCGTTCAAAAACAAAGCCTGGCCGTTCTACGACAAAATGGTGTTGCTTGTCCCCAATGCAGCTGCTGATGGCGAGATGACATTTTCAGCGGTAGTCGACCCACCCCTTCATCAGGGTTACACAGCAGGTTCTCCGGCATTCCCAAGCAATCCGCCCTTTGATACCTCCCAACCCCTGGCTGATCTTGATACCTTTGACACCTCACAACCCCTCGCGGATCTCGACATCGATGAGCTGTTGCAGGTCGGACGGGATATGTTCTCCACCACCGATACTTCTCTCCAGTGTGGTGCAGTTGATACTGCCATCGCGACACTCCAAGAAGTCATTCCACCTTTATCTCACACGCGCTCTCGATCTTCAGGTGGCCAGCGGACATTTTCAACAGATATGTCATCTCCGTACCCCTGCCCCCCCTCATCTCGCACCAGCCTCAAATTATCGAAAGGCAAATCCAGAGCGTGTACCCCTGCCGGCTCTCTCTCTCATAAGTCATCATCCCTCGCCTCATCCATTCCGGGGAGCAAACGGTCGCGCGTCTCCAAAGCCGAATCTTCGATGGCAAGCGCTGCCGCATTGAATGGTGTAGCAGGTGTATTGTCTCATGCCACTGATTGTATGTCTAATATATCAGGTCTCCTACGATCTGATTCCCCGATGGAACACCATGACCACCATGACCACAACACCAACGTTGTTCGCCAAGCGTCAGCGATGCTCAACAAGGATACCCACCTTGCCGCCGAGATTCGCAGCAAACTTGCTTATGCATTCCTCAAAGACAGAGATCTCTGCCAAGTTTTCATCAAGTTGACGGACCCCGAGCTTCGTAAGATGTTCATGCTCAATTGGTACCAAGAGAAGCACGGTCAGCTGCCACCCGAGCCATCGAGCACAAGGTTTTCTCGACCGGACATTTATATTGGTCAGTCAAGCAGTCAGCTGCCGCCTGAGCTGCCGAGCACAAGCTTTTTTTCAGGCGCTCAGGCTGTGCAGTCTGACAGCGCTTACACCATTGGGTCGAGTCATTCAGGTGCTGTTCAGTCAGACGAGTCCAATTTTTCTTATTCTGCTTTTTATGACAATGGGTCTTTGTACAATCAGTCGTCGTACGATTTTAACACGTAGTTTGTTCGTTGTAGCACAAAATGTAGTTCACATAGCGTGTAGCGAATTACATGTATTGACCGTCACCGTTGTCCGATTCATCAAGATCAAAATTAAAATCAAAATCAAAAGACTCGAGCTCCGAGTCATCCAAGTCCTCCAACTCCAACTGACGTCTGAGGGTCATATAATGGTCCCACATGGTGTCAGCGATCCTATCACGCAACAGTAAATCAACGTCCTCGGGATCTTCAAACTCAACGTTATCATCCTCCATCCTATGGGTATCATCAAGAGATTCGTAGCGGCATATAAAATTGTGGACGGCAGATAGTGCAGCAGGGATGCGAATCTGAATTTCAAGCGGGTATTTGGGGGGTAGGAGAAGAATGCGAAACTGATTTTTCAGGATGCCGAAGGTCCACTCAATAACGTTTCGTAACATTGCATGCCGCAAATTGAATAACTCTTCCTTGGTGGACGGCCTAGATCTTATTAGCTCGCTGAGAGGGCTGAAACATAAAGGGATCCTACCGAACGTTCGTGCGGCCCCACTCAGCCAAATGGTACCACACACCTCGGTAGGGGACAAGCAATTTACCTCTGTAGGGGTAACCAAGGTCACCAAGGATATATTTCCCCTCGGGAATTATCAGGCCACGAGCAAGCGCTTCTTCATACACCCGAATGTCCGATGCTGATCCTTCCCATGCACAAAGCGAATATTTGAAGTCAAGATCAAACCCGCATACGAAGAGACAATTTTGAGAGAGAAAACCTTTGGGGTTTCGATACGAAGAGGCTCAATGGCTGGGTGGAGATATTGGGATGTGACATCCATCAATGGCCCTGACAACGTCCTTGAAGTATGGCCAAAACTTGGGGTTGGAGTGGATCTTGGAGGGGATCGAAGCATCAAGAGGTGTGACGAAAGTGGTGTAGAAAGGTCGCGAGGAGAGGATATCAGACATTTTTCGGAAGTATCTATAGAAAATCAGTTGAAATGAGGATCTAGCATGTCGCACTACCTACCGTGAGATCGTATCATTTGACCATTGAAACCGTTCCCCAACGTGTGTTATGGTGAGACCAGTGATGCAGGTATAGAGGAAAATGGCTACTTGTTCTTCTAGCGAAACGAACCTCGAATCGACATGGCCATAGGCTCTGAGATGCGAGACGAGGTGGTTGAAGGTCTCCACGTACATACCAAGGTCGTTGCGGATGTGCTCCGGATGACCTGTGAGAAGTTCCAGTAGCCACCCTTCACCTGACAAGGCGGATGTGTGGTACGGCTCTGGATCACTGCGAGGAGAAGGTTCAAAAGCGGTATGGGCGATACTAGCGATGGCGATGATGATAATGTTGAATAGAAGGGTCAAGTGGCGGAGGATGCATTGCCGCTGCTCTGGCCTGAGTGAGGGCATTGTGTCAATGGTGCCTCCAAACAAGGTTCCATCCCCGAAGATTTGATTTCCGCTGAGTGGGAACTCCAGTGCTGTGCTGGTAACAGTCGGCTAGCTCGGCTACTATCCTATCCTACTTGTTGAGGGTTACCGAATGAGCTCTAAGGCTGAGTGACATAACCCGCTGCTCAGCCTTATTAGGCTTCTTTTGGGCGCATTGGGTGGGCCTGTGATGACGTCATGACGGTCGTGACGAGGGTGTGACCGGGACCGTGTCGGGGTCGGATCGTGAGTGACTTCTTGTTTGAACCAACATTCTGACGACACCAGTACATTCGTCCCGCCTTCAAGTTTTCACCTACATATTTTCAGTCGGGGAAACTTCAAGTCTCGCTGTATCCCAAACGTCAATCTATATTTCAAGTGGAGTCTTCACGTTTCGGAAAGCATTTTTACCCGGGTTAAATTCTGCAAAACGCGTCGTGTCTATCAAGGCTGTCCTTGTGTTCCTAGCTGGGCTGCACAACCCCGCTGTCTCCCGAGTAGAAGACCTGATGAAGCTTGAACCTGATAAACCATTACATCACCTCGTCTTGGTGGGTCGTGTTAGTCGCGGACTGTTGCGGTGAGATAATCAGGATCCTTTCATCACAAAAATTGCAGAAACCAGATATTACCAGACATAGTAATATCATCGCACATCGGGGAGTATCCCGCTGTCTGTTACATCGTGCTCACTGCCACCTGTGTCTGGCAATCTGAGAAAGCGTTTTTTCAGATACACGAGCATTGTTTCTGTTGCTGAATACATTTTTTGATAGTCTATGACAGCGCACTGATTTCAGACTTTGTACGATATGTTCAGATCGCGCACGACACATCCAGACTTTGACGCTCGGGCAGACACGTACAGACATGTCAATATACGTATCATCATTATGGGACGTCAATACGAACGATGAGTTTACATGCGCTGGTAATGTCTGAACGAATCTTGAATGTGGAGGTACCAGTCACTGGGCCAAACCAGTGCTACAGTTGTGGTCGAGAAATTCCATTGTGAGAGACGAACTTGAGAGCAATTAAAACCGGGGCGTAAAGGTGTGCAGGTGAGGCGAATACGACATGAAACGGCATTGAAAGCAGTTGGAACTGAGCTGGAAATATGTGGGCGGCGACTCGGATGCAAATAGAATCAGGGACTACAAAGCATTCGAGTCTTCAAGTTGGACATCCGATCGGGGCGATGTGAGGCACTATTGAATAGAGTGAGATGGCGAAAACAAGGGAGGTTGTCCGCTTACCTATGGCTATTTTTTCTTAGTTTTACGACCGCCATTGCGCTGGGTCTGCGGCTTCACCGTGACTGGTGCATCCTCGCCTTCGCCCTCGCTCGGCACAGCTCGCTTTCGAGTCTTCCCTTTCTTCGTCACTGCTTTCTTCTTCTTGGCAATTTTGGCACCCGAGCCGCCCTTGGCGTTGCTGATCTCCACCAAGCCATCATCCTCGAGCTCCGATAACTCCGAGTCGCTGTCAGGCAATGCTGCTCGCTTAGAAGGACCGGCAACAGTAACAGAAAGGTCGGGAGACACCTGCTCCATGTCGCCCGGAGGTGAGGTCGCCGGAGGAGTGATGGCACGAGGTGCCTGATCGGGCGAAACCGCTTGCTCAGAAGGACCGGCGACAGCCACAGAAAGGTTGGGAGACACTTGCTCCATGTCGCCTGGAGGTGAGGTCGCCGGAGGAGTGATGGCACGAGGTGCCTGATCAGGCGACATGTTTGTGCCATCCGCGCTTGAGGTTGAAGATACATGAGCTGCCGCTTGAGCCCGCATTTTGGTGAGAAACGCATTTGCAGAACCTGTTGTGCCATCCAGTTTGTCCTTAGAGTCAAATCTCCGGCCGTTTTCGTCCTTGAATAGAAGCCTAAAGTCCCAAGTTTTAGAAATCAAACGGCAATCGGATGTGATACGTGCATATTATAATGCTTGAGAAGGTCCTTCTTCCATTCTAAGTCCACGCAGTCTTCGATTTCTTCCATGACGGTGTAATAGAAAACACGGTAGCTGAAAGGGCCATCGGTTTCCGCCCATCTATTCTTTGCACTGATGCCAAAACGAGCCTGTGACACAGTATTTTAGTTCGTACGCTATCTTCATGTGAAATGAGTTCAAGTTACCTGCACGCATGCATATGCAAGATGTGCTGCTTCGACTTTGTCCATGTCATGAAGGCTGGCATTAGAAGGACGCGTCCCACGTGGATCTTCTCCTAGACTAGTTGAAGGGCCGGTGTAGATATGTCGCATGACCTGGAGTTGTGTAAGAGTGAACTCGATACTTGATGAAAGGAACTTAACTCGTTCTAAAAAAAAGCCTCTGAAGAGACCTTTGTACATATTCTCTTCGTCAAAGCTGTTTCCATTCTCCTCCCACAAGAATACTGGATATATCGTCGCTGGCATATCGATCTTCCCCGCAATAAGTTTCTGCTGAGTCCTGGTCCAAGTCGGTTGCCCAGGCCATTCAGTACTAACATATTAGATTCAAAATGGAATACTGACCCCTTAGGGTCCTCCTGAAATTCACCGAGTGCACTGATCGGGCAGAGAAACTTAGCAAGGACTGGGTGATTGAATCCTAGTTGCGACTTTGATCCTGAACAGATAGGAGGTGACAATGCAGCTTGAGTGGGGTTTGGCGCGGCGTACAGGCCAATCTTGTCTCTGAGACGAGCAGAGTCGTCAGCGCGTGTCGATTTGATGGCCTTATTCATCTGCGGCCACGATGAGTAGTCAAATGAGTGAATGTATGCGCATATACTCACCTTCCTAATGATGTTGCTGCGTTCCTTTGATTTTGAAGGGTCACTGATGAGCGTCTTGAGGCCGGGTGCGAGGTGAATGAGTATTTGGTAGGCTCGCTTGCATCGTTCGAGTACTTTTGGTGGACTAGATGTGTCATAGTAGTATGAAGTCGATAATGATGAATCTGGATGCTTACATGCTCCTGAGGTATTCCTTCCGCTTTGCGGACTGAATCGGATCTTCTTTGAGCTCTCCTTTGCTTGCGGCCTCCTCCTGCCTGACATAGAGTATAACCTTGATTACCTTATTAACGTTGCAAAACATATCAACACAACGCGTCACGGCACGAGCAGCAAGAAAATATTCTTCATAGTCAGGCTCGGAGTCGCTGTCTTTGTCAGATTCTGACTCCTCAGACTCGGCGTCTGGGCTATCAGATCTCCTTTTTCTGTAGGTGGTTTGGAGTGGTTTGATGATACACCTCGATAAGAACCTGGACTTACTTTGAACTTTGGGGGGGTCTCTGGGGTCTCATGGTGCGTTTATCCGAAGCGCGTATCTCCTCATTATCAGAATCGGGGGATCGTGCGCGTTTTCTGCGATTGGAAGGCATTGCGATGGTTATGGTGATTGTCAGATAAGATCAAGACGCACCTTGCCACCTGACCTAAATGTGTAATTGCTGAGATTGAAACCCTCGGACTGTGCCGGCATAGGGCCAAAGACGGGATCCCATCATCATATGGCGACGGCGTGCATTGTTCCATGCTGGATATTTTAGTGAGTTGCGGAAGCCCAGATGCCTACCTCCGAGGAGTAACTGACCCGTGTTTTCTAGGCTAGATCTTTACTTTTGTACCATTATAAAAATACAAACGAGCTTTGTCTTTTCAAGTTACCAAGCCCAAGTCCTTTCCCGAAGCTCCCTCCTGCTTGATGCGACGATGGACGACTTGTCCTGCCTTGGATGTGGCCGAACATTTCAAAGTGAAAGGTCACTGAGTTCTCATGAGTCTCAGTGTACGGCAAGTAAAGAATTCACGTCTGATCTTTTTTCCAAGCATCATCGTCTGGAGAAAAAGCGTAAGAAGAATAAGAAACAAAAGCACTCACATAGGCGCTCCTCATCTCCAAGTCCTAGGCCAGCTAGTCTGCAGGTTGTCCAACGTTCACCAGCAGTTGTGATGGACATAGACGAATCGAATGACAACAGAGACATCATTGAAGTGCGATCTCGATGATTCTTCAAATAAATAGAGACTAACACAATTTAATTAGCCCAGTGAGGATATTGTAGGCCCATCTGAGTCCAATGTACAAGATGTACCCGTTGTTGTCTCTGTTCGCTCGGGACGTCGGATTCGCTTACCTGCACGTTACACTGACTTCTTACCTGGCGAATCTATTGGCCTTCGACAAGCACCACTTCCGCCTCCATCCATGCCTGCCAGCCCATCCCAACCACGACATAGTCAACCTCCCCCTGCTCAGTATTCCACAGAATCCGATGACTTGGGCCTATTCCGAATTTATCCCACACAGCCTACTCTTATCCCTGATGCAGAAAGTGGACTTGCCGCTGCCGTGGATGCTCCGACCCTTGAACAACACATTCGGCCGGCGTCAACCCAAGTTGGAAGTCTTGTTCCATCGTCCAGTACTAATATCACTCCAGACAATCTCTACTCTGCTTTCAGTAGTCCCACGGCCGGCCTGCTAATGTGTTGGCACTACTCGGGTACAACAGCAAAGTCGATCCCCGAACTCAACAGGCTAGGGTCATATACCAGGGATCCTCTGTTCAATGCAGCAGAGGAACTTCCGTTCTCTCATGAGAGAGAGCGGAAGCTCATTGAGAAGTACTTACGGGATCAGTCAAATCCATTTCAGGCAGAGAGCGGCTGGTCACACAGCTCAGTGGAAATACCCCTTCCGAAGGAGAAGGTCAAGTACACGTCTGAGGATGACCCAAGTATACCTATGATGACTGTCAACAATGTTGTTCACCGCTCTATCATCAACATCATCAAGTCCGTTTTTGAAGATGACATCTCTTCGACTTTCCACATGACTCCATTCGAACAATTCTGGGAAACCACGGACAAACGTATACTCAAGGTATACTCCGAAGCTTACTCATCTCCAGTCATCCTCGATGCCTACAAGGAGATTACCGCCCTTCCGAGGGCACCAGGAGATAACTACGAGCGAGTGGTTGCATCACTAATGCTCTGGTCTGATGCCACACAGCTCGCCAATTTCGGTGATGCTTCACTTTGGCCCATCTACCTATTTTTCGGAAACCAGTCGAAATACACACGCAGCAAGCCAACAGCAGCTGCGTGTCATCATGTTGCTTACATTCCAACGGTGTGTACTCTTAGACTCCAGATTAAGTTCATTCGACTAATAAACATATGTATAAAGCTACCTGATGATTTTCAAGACATATACCATTATAAGTATGGAGAGGCGGCAACCGCAGAGACATATACGCACTGCAAACGTGAACTTGTTCACGCAATTTGGAAGCTTCTCTTAAGTGAGGAGTTCGTGGAAGCATACAGGAATGGTATAGTCATTCGTTGTGCTGACGGGATTACAAGGTGTATATTCCCGCGCTTTTTCACCTACTCTGCGGACTACCCCGAAAAGTAGGTGGATTAAATCATATTACAATGTTTTTATTAATGGTATGTTAGAGTCCTCATGGCGTGCATCAAGTACCTGGGTGAATGCCCTTGTCCACGCTGTCTCGTCAAGAAGGTTGACATTCCAGACATGGGAAAGATTTCCGATATGGCCACACGGACGATCAAGACTCGAATCAGTGACAACAAATATCGGAGCCTCATCAAGAAGGCACGAAAGCAAATATATAAAAAGGGCACGGGTATCAATGGTAAAAGTGTCGCTGACCTGCTTAAGGGCGAGTCACTTGCTCCGACTCGGGTAAGGGTTTTACAAGCTCAAGACCTCTCTCGCTAACAAGATCTCATTGATAGAATGCATTCTTTGAACGACTCCGAGTCTCAGATAATGCTTTTAATTTTTTCCTATTATTTGTTGTTGACCTACTCCACGAGTTCGAACTCGGGATATGGAAAACAATATTTACGCATTTGATGCGTATTCTGCATGCCGCTGGTGGCTCGGCAGTGCAGGAACTCAATTGGAGGTACGTAGTACTACTGTGACATAGTTGTACGTATATTCATGTACTAACTGATGTCTTGATCATGGCACAGGTATCGAAAGGTACCAACATTTGGTCGTGGAACCATCAGAAAATTCCATAAGAACGCATCGGCTATGAAGAGGCTTGCGGCACGTGATTTTGAAGATCTTCTCCAGGTACATTCTTCACCTCTGAGTTCTGTAGTCGATGCTATGCTAAACAGCACTTGTATTCTACAGTGCGCTATTCCTGTATTCGAGGGGCTACTGCCTGCCCCTCACGACAACATCATCTTGGACTTGCTCTTTGATCTGGCGACTTGGCAGGGATTTGCAAAGCTTCGAATGCACACTGACGACACCCTGGCATTCTTTGACACTGCTACAACCACCCTCGGCAAGTCTGTGCGTAAGTTTGAACGGCATACATGTGCATATTATCAGACAACGGAACTACCTCAAGAGTATGCTGCCCGGGGTCGACGTCATGCTGCCCTCGTTGCGAAGCAACCTCGGGCTTCAGGTCCAGGGACGAAGACTGCTCCGACTCTAAAAATCAAGAAACTCAACCTATCCACATACAAATATCATGCTTTGGGTGACTATCCCAACACTATCCGACAGTATGGAACAACAGATAGCTATTCCACTCAAACGGTATGCATGTCCTGATTTTACTCAGACTGAACTTGATGTTTATACTAGGGCGAGCTCGAACATAGGTGCTCAAAGCGGCGTTTTCCCCGTTCAGGAAAGAAGAAAGGTACTATGGTTACAAGCATAGCAAATCAAGAAGCCATAGAGCGATTCATTCGAAAGGTGAATATAGCACGAGTCACGCTGACTCCAGGCCAAGACATCCGGCAATCCACTCGTGGTCCCCGAACATCCCCATCAGAACATTACCGAATTGCAGCCTCTTCACGACAAAGCCATGATCTGACAGTTTGGTTAGGCAACCGAAGAGATGACCCCGCCATTGAGGTCGGCACCTTTTGATTTCGTCTTTTGCCAGCTTGTACTTATTCATGCTTTAGAACTTTATTCCTCGACTCAAAGACCATCTTCTTGCACGACTCCGAGGCATGGCTTACAACGGAGACGAGTACAATTTTTCAGACGAGGATCGCAACTGTGTACTCTTTCACGACAACAAGATTTTCGAACATAATGTATTGCAGATCAACTACACCACATATGACCTGCGACGTGACCAAGATTCTATCAACCCACGGACACGTGCAGACATTATGGTCCTTTCGCAAGAGGATGAGCACTCTCACCCATATTGGTATGCACGGGTATGTCTAATCTTCCACGTTATGGTGGAATATCGGAAGGACCCCATATCAGCGTACTCGCGACCATCCCGGATGGATGTACTGTTCGTCCGGTGGTTCCAGCGAGACACAAATGTTGACGCAGGGTGGAATGCAAAGCGACCCTTCCGACTGCAATTTTTTGATCAAGATAACATTTCCGACGCTTTTGGTTTTGTCAATCCGGACTCTGTAGTTCGCGGCATCCACCTTATCCCTGCATTTGCATTCGGCAACACCGACGAATTGCTCGGACCGTCATTCGTGAGACAAGAGAGGGGTTTCGAAGGATGGGATTTTGACTGGAGGTTTTTCTATGTCGATATGTAAGCATTTTTTCACTCTAATATTACTGACTAACTAAATCTTGTACGCTAAAGGTTTGTCGATAGGGACATATTCATGAGGTTTCGAGGTGGTGGAATAGGCCACAAGGCAACACGGGACTGGGACGAGTTCCTACAACGCGAGGGCCGTGAAGTGCTGGATGGCAACACAGACGATGATGAGATGGAGGGTGAGTCCGAGCAGCTTGAAAAACTTACAGACCCGGAGAGTGGCGAAGAGGACGGGTTGGAGGAGTCTGAACTAGGGGATATGGAGGAAGATGGTGGCGAAGCAGCAGAGGGCGAAGAAAGTGAGGAGGGGAATGGGAGTGACGACGAGGATGAGGATGAGCCTGGCCGGGTGATCGCTGATGACGAAGAGGAGTTGGATGATGACATTCTGGCTCGGGAAGGGTATGGGGCACTGTAGTCCTGTTCAGCCTCGTAGGTTTTTACATTGATATCTCTTGCATTGTCTGTGCAGTATCTACATGGCATATCCCAAGACATTTGTATATCTGCTCGTAAAGAGAACGACAGGCATCGTCTCATTCCGACATACCACAGAGTGGCATATGACATAACCACCTGATACTCCCGTAAACCGAGCCTAAAAAGGCTTTGCACAGGATTACGTCGCCAAGCCTTTTGAGGCTTGCTCCCTCGCTTCAGCCAACACCAGCAATAAAACCGGCTCTAACTTCCTAATAGACTTCGTAGATTTTCTACGTTCCCCCCCACCATGTAGTACCCTCGGGCCGTCTAGGGCGGAGTTGGAATCATTCGGAGATGTCCATTCCAAATTGGGAAGTGCCTTATGCGGCGATTATCACAACGCTGTTGGCCCCAATCGACTTCCCACGCCCCTTGTCCTCTCTCCACCGTCATCGTCGTTGCGCACGTCCCCAAGGCGCTCAACCCCTCATCGTCGTCGTCGTCGTCGTCGTCGCCGCTGCCTTCGTCTTCGTCGTCGTTGCCGCCGCCCTGTTCTCGGGCCTTCTCCGTGCTCGTTTATTGTGCAGATACGCTAAATTACTCCATACGCCGCCGCCATCACAGTCGTTTCCGGCCCACGCCCGTCTGCCTCAAAGCCTGCCGTCGTTGTTGCCATTGTCGTCCACGCCTTACGTATGTTCCTCCCACATGTTCGTTAATTGCGCTCATGCGCTAAATTACTCGATACGCCGTCGCCACCACAGTCGTTCCCAGCCCAGGCACGTCCCCTAAGTGCCCCAGCCCTTCTCGTTGTTGTCATCGTCGCTCACGCTGTATGTCTTTTCCCTATGCTCGTTAATTGCGCTCATGTGCTTGATACTCCGCTGCCATTACAGTCATTCCCAGCCCACGCCGCCGCCGCCTTCCCTGTTCTATTGCTATCATCAACTTCGCTCTCTGCAAGGGTCTTGCGTCCAACATTTTCTCACCGTGCTTCTTCGTCTCCGTTTTCCGTCATCACCACGCACCGTTGCCGTCAGCTCATCTTTGTTGACTCTTGTGCGTTTCACGCATGTTTCCGTTCTATTAAAATGTTCCACTAGCATTGCGACTTGTTTCTGGAATAAAGGAATAAATCTATATTACGGGTTAAATAAATTTCCTTCGACACTTCCGAAATCGAAATCATCAATACTCTGGCAGAAGGCTTGGCAAAGCGAGTTCAAATCTGTCTCTGACAAGCTTTGAAAAGCGGTCTGGATGTCTTGCTCAGGGTTTGACCCCCCCGGATTAGCATATGCCATACTCGCCGATGCGGTAGCCATGTCGGCACCCATCGCAGCGGATGCCGTACTGGTAGCTGCATCTGTGCTAGTGGAAGTGGGTGTTGTATTCGTGGAGGCAGTGGCTTCGTGGGTGCTAGCAGAAGTGGGTGTTGTATTCGCGGAGGCAGCGGCTTCGTGGGTGCTAGCAGAACCAGGTGTTGTATTCGCAGAGGCAGCGGCTTCGTGGGTGCTAGCGGAAGTGGGTGTTGTATTCGCGGAGGCAGTGGCTCCGTGGGTGCTAGCGGAAGTAGGTGTTGTATTCGCGGAGGCAGTGGCTCCGCAGGTGCTAGTGGAAGTGGGTGTTGTATTCGCGGAGGCAGTGGCTCCGTGGGTGCTAGCGGAAGTAGGTGTTGTATTCGCGGAGGCAGTGGCTGCATCGGTGCTGGTGGAAGTGGATGCAATACTTGTCGGCACAGTGACTGCATTGGTACCGGTGGAAGCGACAGGAGGTTGTTCATCATTGGTATCAATGTCGTCAGGCAAGTTAGCTGCACTCTTGTGCTTCTTATTTGGACGAGCAGAGTTGTCTGTTTGATCATTGCGCACACGCTTTTGGCGAGGACGGCGAGTAGGCTCGGTAAGTTCACCACGTTCAACCTGGGACCTGCGCTCCTCACAAAGCTGCTTGTACTCGTCTTCAGTAATCCGCTTCCAATGAATTTGACCCATCTCCCATTTCCGCAGCATCGTCTCGAGTTCTGCAAGGGGGCTTGACACATTGCTCAGATTCGCAAATGGTACCTCGCTTGGCCAATCCTCGATAACCACTTTGTAGCGTGACACTACATTTTTGAAATAGTACTTCCATTGCATTCTTGCCTTCGGGTCGTTCGTAATCTCTTCTAGAAAAACATTTAGTGTTGCTGTTACGTTAGGTGGAGCTACGTACGCAATCCTTTAACAATAATGTCACGAACTTTCGTGCGGACTTCTGAGACACGTGCTTGATGATTCTGTGCCGCCCCTTTGATGAAATACTATCAGTTACACTACACATAAAATGTTTCAATATATACCTTTGATTCCTTGGACGGCGAAGCCCTCCATTTTGTTAAGGAAGTCTTGGGTGTCAATACCCATTACCCCACCCATAAAATTATTGACACCCTCGGTCGCAAATGCAATGCTGCGCATCGAGAGGTTGGTTATCCCACGCGTGCTGAACAGCATCGTCTCAACACCAGTGCGAGACCGAAGCTTGTGAAGCTGCAGGATACTAGTAGAAGTATTTGGGTGATAGTACACATGACCAAGATCACATACCTCATCCTCGACCACTTGCAAAGTCTTGGTGACATCATTGTTCTTCGATTTTGCAGAGACACGAAGTCCAACGTCCTTCGTCTCTTTGAATTCCGCAAACTCCGTGAGGAGTTCATGTTTGTCTGCATCCGTAAGTTTTGCATAGTCACTGTGGTGGTCCCTTACGAGGAGCGGTAAAGTATCACGCTTCTTCGATGGCGCAGCTACAAAATATGAAAGATTAAAAATTGAATCAGTGGGTCAACACGGCTTACCATTCTCGCTGCCACTTGTCATCACCTCACGCCTCTTCTTCCAACAGAAGGCATTCCATGTGTTCAGTTTCGACTTCCGCCCTCGGAGTCTTGAGTGACCTATATGAAGTTCATTCTCAACACGCCGAATACTCTTACCATGCGTGGCAGACAAGGACTTGGTCATGTCCTCGAGCTTCTGCCATGCAGTATCTAGATCCCTTCTGAAACGCTCATATTTGTCACGCTGAGCGATCTGGAGGTTTCGACGAGCGGTCTTGCTCAGGATGACTTGAGCACGGGGGCGTGGAGGAGGCTGAACACGTGGTCCTGGGACACGGCGGTTCGGGCGCAATGATGTCTGGGTCACCACTGGCATGCGAATGACTCAGTAAAGGACAGGGAAAATAAAAGAGATATGCTGCAGCTTTATAGGCAGGTATATTATTCAAATGGACAGAGATCGAGCGGAGATCTACCGAATCATCCATAACATGCCGCCAAAAAACATCCCAAACAACAGGGCTGCAGCGCCAAGCAGCTGCAACAAAATGGAGAGGAGTCTGAGTTTCGGCTTCTAAAACCAATGTAAGCTAGATCCTGAGCAAGCCGAGACAGAAAAAAAAATACCGTAACAATTGTGGAGCGTTCACCTCGTAAGTCGGCAGAAAGGGCCACAGCCAGGTTAGAAGCTTGTTCGAAAGGAAGATTCCAGGGCTCTTGGCGCAACCGCGCCTCCCAGCGGGTGTCCCGCACAGTTTCAACCAGTAGGCGTAAGCGAGGGAGAAACTCATCTCCAAGGTTGAACCGATCCAGTACGGCATCAGTCCTCGGACCAAGACTGAGAAGCGGTGCCACAGGACCGACAGCGCTAGCAGGTAAGTCAGGAGCACCTGTGGGCGAAATCTTAACCTTATAAAGAAAAGCATCTGCAGGCCTGCGCTGGCGGAGGGAGCGACCAACAGATGCAGGCGTGGACAATAGCGCAGGGCTTTTCTTCGGAACAGCGCCGATCACCGCAGCCTCTTGAACGAGAGCAGACTTCAAGGGATCATGCTGGTCGGCAGACTTTTTGTTGCTAGTTGCATCCGGAGACGGAAGGGCATTGCATTGAATCCGTGCAGTGAGAGGGTTCAAAGGGAATGGGAGATGGGGTCCAGTGAGGCTCACAGGATCGGCAAGTGCTAATATTGTGTTAGTAAGATCAATGGAACCGGAAAAAAAATCTTACATCGAAGATCGGGTACATCGAGTCCCTCAGCTGTGCAGCGTTCAGTGAAACGCTGCAAATGAGGGATTGCAAACTCTTGACAAAAGGCCTGAACGAGAATGGAGGTGTCACCAGTGAGGCGCTCGTTATGAACAAGCTCTCGCGGTGTAACATAGAGGTCAACAGTAATTTGTTCGGGACCAAGGTCGGGGGGTGCATTTGCACCGGGGCAATGCAAAAGGATGGAAATCCCACCATCAAGACGATCTTGCATGGTTATCTGTTTTATAACAATGAGCTCATGCTGAAATTAGTACACTCCTACTCACCACATCAAAAACATCTTCAAGTGACGCCTCAACGAGCACCATCTTTGTCAGCTTGCGCTCTCCTACTGGTTGAGAAGGATTGAAGTGAACGAAGGAAGGGTGCAAGCCTCCAACCGTCCGAGTATGGTGATGTGCCCCATCTGTGTGTACTCCGTGTCTCAAAAGGGCACGAATCATGGCTTGACATTCGCTGTTGCTATAGCCTTTCGAGAATGTTGAATTGAGTAAAGTGGCGATTTCTGTGAGAGTGTAGCGGTTGAGACCAACGGGGGCTTGACTGCGATTATTTTCAGCCAGAGGTCTAGGTTTAGTGTCGGTCATGTCAGCAGTAGAGGAAGTCAGATGGTGGTAGGAGAAAAACGTATGGGCACGGCAGTTCTGGTGATAATGTGAACCTTATATTGTGTTAGCATATATCTACCTGGCATCGTGGTTTAATTAGTATGTAGTGCTTTTCACCGCTGCTTGTCATTGTCCTGTACATGTCAGAACAAGAGTAGACAGCTAGAAATGAATATTGTGGGTGGCAATACATACACACGACTAGTGATTCAACTCGATTATTGGCAAGGCCGTTTCATTTGACACCGTTGTAACATCGGACATGTCAGAAATTGGACCAGACAAGCAACGTGCCCCAATAGCCCAATTAGCAACGGCACACTTTTTCATCTACACTTGATCGTTTCATGAATGTATCATCATCTACTGCCCCAGATCAATATCAATACATTTATTTCATCAGGAGACGGTAGATACAAAGTATTTGACAAATATGAAGACTAATCAATATCGTTGATAAAGTCAGCCATTTGCTGTGCAAGTATGGCTTCTTCTTCTTCCTCGATGAGATCACTATCTCCTAGCTCACCACTGACATATAACTGACTGATGCAGGATGCTTTTGAACAAGTAAGACAGACGCATAGAATCATAAAAGAGAACAAATTATACCCATCTCCGAGAGCTGTCCCTCTCATTCCCCCCCCAAAGCAGGGATTTCTGTAACTTGGTTGACACCTTCATTCTCGGTCGTAATTTCACCCAGGTGGACTCCGGTGGATTGATCTCCTGAGTATCCATCCAGTTTTGCTAGTGCGTCAAGGCACCGGAGATGAACTGCATTGACCGCCACACACAGATGATATATCCGCTGGAGTTTGAGGCCAAGAAGGTAGTCTGTTTGTAAGACATCAGTAATCACCTTCGTTGTATGGGCATCTTTGTCGTGTATTGCAGTATGCAGCCGGTGGATCTCGATGTTTAGTCGGGTGATTTCTTCGTTAGCACGGGATAATCTGAAGTATTTCACAGTTGCCTCACGGTATGCAGGCTGCGACCAACATTGCTCCTGGACTTGCCCACTTGATTGACGAAGTAAATCAAACTCGCCAAGGATTGTATAACTTGCAATCTGCTTCCACGATATTTTTGGGCGGGGCGGGTCTAAGGCTACCGCTTGTGTATTATAATGCGTGATCGCCTTCCGAATGGCTTCCGAGCGTCGCTGAAGCGCCTTGCTGATTTGTTGACGGAGCTTATAACCTAAAAAGATGATCAACAACTTGATAATACATACATCAATTGTGGGGAATGCATACCCGTGCCTGACATAGACAACTTCGACAATTCGAAGAGGCGCATGACAACCAGTCGTTCAAGCTCGTCTAGCGCACGACAGTACTTCCGCATTGAAACTTCAGCCTTGAATTGATTGTATTCTTTGCAGCCGACCGTCCAAGCTTTCTCCAAACCAAGTTGTGCTTGCAGTTGACCGGCAAGTTTTTGGGTCGTCTGGAACATCGCGTACATGGTGTCACACTGAACGTGCGCTTTAATGATCGCTTGTGATATGGTTGCGGTATCTCCAATGGGAACACCGGTTCGGGCATGAATTGCAGCTTTGTGTGCACGCATCCACTCAGACCTAATATGATTCATGAAAAGAAAAAAGTCGCTAAGGGTTAGAAGGACATACCTTCTCTCCTCGAGTTCATTGAGTACTTCTACATAGCGTACACGAAGCTGATCTTGCAATGGCGGTTGTTTCAATGATATGAGATACTCCCGTTCATCGTTAAGGAAACCTGTGAAATCATCATCGGTAAGCTGCAGCATCGTCTTGATAACTGAGAGTTCAGCTGTAAGGGTTCGAACTGTTTCCAAAGCGTCTCGATAATGGTTCCGTAAGAACCGGGCTAGAGCGGAGCGAATGAGTAACGCTCAAGAGTAAATTGAAAGCTTACTCAATGCTTCGTATTTATCTTGATTCCAGAATGAGAAATGTTCCTCGATAGCCTGCTGCCGATGGAACTGGCTGGCATGCCGCGTGCCTCGTGCAAGCTCATTTGATGCTGAGAAGACATGCTCACAGCCTTCACCCTCTGTTTGCCCTGTACCACGAATGAACAGCGGGTGCCAATCAAGTTGACATCTTCGGTTGTGAGCGTGGCCATGGAATGCACCAACCATCAAGCGAAAGTTGAGCGCTCGTGCTCGCGGACCAAGACTACTTCTGGCAAGGGTCACTGCGGTTGCACACCCGATGTCATACGCACATCCTCCATTTTTGCCGTAAACAGAAAGTAGGCGATCAATCATCGCAAGCGGGTACTTCGCCCTAAGGGTCAACATCTCAATATTGAAATTAGCTATTAAAATGGAGACATACAGTTCGCCACTTTTAATCATATCACAAACAAGTAAGACGAAGCGATGTCGACAACTGGAAATGAAGATTCCAGTCTCATGAAATGCTGAGAGCACTTTCTTGCGGAGCTCAGGCCTTGCATTACGCCAACGATCAACGCAATTGAACTGCGTATCAACAAGAGTTTCTTCGGTCTCCCATTCATGGTCATTGACGTCATCAGCTGCTTGTGTCTGTGATTCATGAGTCAAAAGTCGCCGAACAACATACTACTTACCGCTGTTGCTTTTACCTCATTCTGGAATCTGTTGACATCTGCAGGCGTAATCCAAAAATCTGATCTGCCAACCCGCGAATCCTCGACAGGAACAACACCATAAACCGATTTGTCCCATCGCTTGAGACTGTTATTCCCATCAATAGAGACAAGCCAGTCGAATTCAAGAGGTGGCTCATTGTCAAGACGATAGAAGCAAGCTGGGCAACTGTTGAGTAGTCGCCAGTTTTTCGTGTCGTGGCCGAGAGCCTTTTGCATGCGAAGTTCGACACGATGGAGTATTTCAAGATATACGTCATATGCCAAGGAGAATTGGGTCGCGAGATACGGGCGGTAAGGAACCTGACATCAATTAGATAATTATGACGACATCAACATCGCAACATACGTGATGAATATGGCACAACATTTTACATTGCGCCTGAATGGTGAACCGGGGGCATACACGATGTGCTTGACGAAAGGCAGATAGAGTTCGTAATGAGATTGCCACGTTTGTAACGATTGGCGAAGAGCCCAGGTAGCCATGGTAAATAAGATTTTCGTTTGGGTACATGTGGCCTGAGCGTGAGACAAGCGAGACCGTTCGTCTGGCTAATCAGGTTCAGGTAAGATTCGCGCAAGGAACAGTAACACTTACTAAAGAGATCCACTAGTTCGATCCCAACAATAGAACCTGACCCATCAGGCACGACATTGGACGGATCCTCCTCCATGGTGGGCATGCCATCACCAGCATCCCGGGAGCGGTAGTCTAGATATGCGTTCACAAGTTCAGGCATTTGTGTTTCCCAATTATCCATCTGGAGCTGAAGACGATCACTGCGATCCCGTGTATCTTGATAGCGACTATAACAATAACAGCGAGAAAAAAGAACCGGGAGAAAAGGAAGGGAGAAATGCCTACAATCGAGTAACTTTGTGTATTTGGCTGGTGAGGTCCGACAGACCGTTGTCGTTGTCGTTGTCGTCGTCATCATCATCACTATAATTACCGATGTATCCATCATTCATGTCTACATCGACTGGGGCATATGAGGTTTCGATGTCGAGATCAGCAAACATGCGGTCCGCATTGAGCTGTTCCTCTCCTCGCATTGCTGAGGTCCAACATTAATTGAAAGAAGAGAAGAAAAGAGTAAAGCTACTCGCCCTCGAGCTCGGCATTCCGCTGTTCCTTCATTTGTTCCATGCGCTCTTGTTGCTTATGGGCATGTAATACACCTGTGTGTCGTGAAGCCCTCTTAAGACTATGGGTCGAGACAGAGCTGTTGATTCCACGGTATCGTTTGATATTGCTTTCGCGCGGCATGGTTGAAGTTGACAGCAACGGTGTGTGGCGAGGAAGGATGATGGAGACAAAGAAACACAATGATAAAATGTTGCACGCAAGACCTTTGGAGAGAGCAAAGTCGATGGTGGCAATAGAATAGGAAAGACGGCGACGACGTGGGCTGGGAACGACTGGCGACGGCGTATCGAGTAATTTAGTGCATGAGGACAATTAACGAGCATGCAGGAGGAACGTACGTGAGGCGTGGACGACGATGGCAACAACGACGGCAGGCTTTGAGGCGGACGGGCGTGGGCCGGAAACGACTGTGATGGCGACGGCGTATGGAGTAATTTAGCGTATCTGCACGATAAACGAGCACGGAGAAGGCTCGAGCACAAGGCGGCGGCGGCGGCGATGACGACGAAGACGATGGTGGTGGCGGCGGCGACGACGACGACGACGACGATGACGACGAGGGGTTGGGCGCCTTGGGGACGTGCGCAACGACGATGACGGTGGAGAGAGGACAAGGGGCGTGGGAAGCCGATTGGGGCCAACAGCGTTGTGATAATCGCTTCGCACTTCCCAATTTGGAATGGACATCTCCGAATGATTCCAACTCCGCCCTAGACGGCCCGAGGGTACTACATGGTGGGGGGGAACGTAGAAAATCTACGAAGTCTATTAGGAAGTTAGAGCCGGTTTTATTGCCGGTGTTGGCTGAAGCGAGGGAGCAAGCCTCAAAAGGCTTGGCGACGTAATCCTGTGCAAAGCCTTTTTAGGCTCGGTTTACGGGAGTATCAGGTGGTCTGACCTGGACTTTTTTGAAGCGGCTTGCTCCGAGTCGAGAATGCGAGGTGCTCATGCCTCCCCACGGTTACCCGTTTGTTAGATTTTCCACGTCACGATTACAGTAGTAACTCCCTGGTTCCGCCTTGTTCGCCTCGGCGTCTGCCGCCGAGTCGTTGTATGGTATCCCAAGGGACCTGGGATCCACCTGACCGCAAGTGAGGAGACTCTTATCGAGATCGTATTTACTCAAGGCGTTGCAAATCGCGAAACGGAAATGTCCATGAGATACAGTAATACTCTGGGTTGGACCGATGTTGGTGAGCTTAAGGTGGCCGAAAGTCGACTGCGCGCTTTTGCCAGGCCAAAATGACCGTAAGCGACTCCAAAAAGGGTAAAAGAACTCCGTGTCCAGGCGAGCTCAATGATTGAGCGTTTGTTCGGAGTTACTGACGAATCTCGCCCATTTCCGCTTTAAATGAGCTCGCTCAAGTTCGCAATACTCTAAAATATGCCATGAAAATGATATCTAGGGTGGACAATGGTAAAGTTCTCGATGTTGCGAAACTGACGAATGACTGACAAAGAATTTGCTGTACCGCGTATACCCTAAATCTGTACAGCGATGATCTCTTTGCCGGCCGGCGTCACCATGCAGAGCTAGCGGAAGTTGTAATATTTTCGGGTTCGAACAGTCATTTCATCCTTCCCCGCTGAGATCTTCTGACTCCTAGCGACAAACATTGCATTTCTCAACTGTTACATTCCATGAATCGCAAACAACAACTCGACAAACGCTTTCTTGGTATACTCAGCGGGTCCGCAGATGTCGACCGCCACAAAGCTCTCTTTCTTGAGGGTCTTTCTCTGCAAGAAGATCCAGCAACCTGCGTCAGCAAAATAGTCGCAAGTACCCATGGGCTTTCTGCGGTGCAACAGGCTATGCGCCATGACCTGAGCGCAAAGTTTATGAACGGGCTTGGCTCCAGTGTAATCAGCTATCTCCTCCGTGCTAATGACCTGGGAGATGTACTCGACACCGTCCTTCTCCACATCCTCGATCCACCCATCTTTTGGAACAAGTTCTGCGAGGAGTTCGAGAAGGGAAATCTAGACAAGAATGCAGATTCTATATTTGCCCAGCTCCTCGCTTATCTCCTCAGGATGGAACATAAGGATACCTCCCGCTATCGTGACCGCGCCAAGCAACCTTCCATCTTCACTAGGCTCATTAACTCTGACCAGCCAGAAGTCAAAGCAGCTGCCAACCTCATCAAAGAGATACTCTCCACCGCATCCGTCACCTCCGCCGCTTCCACACCCGAGGGCCCGGGAGGTCGCCACGATAATGACTTTATAAATTTTCGCGCAATCTCTGTAGTTCCCACTTCAGACGAAATCCAATGCACCAAGAAGGCTTTTTTTAGGCATGCGACATTGCTCGACGACCCTGAGGCCAAGGAGACTCGTATTGCAGATTACCTTGACAACACATTCCGCCTCCTACGAGAAGACATGTTATACGAACTGAAAGAGGAACTCCAGCCCCTCCTGACCAAGGATAGCAAGAAGAAGGGGCCGCGCGGAACTGTTATCGAGGGGCTGTGTATAGCAGGCGTGTATACGGGATCTGACGATCAGAGAGCCCGGACTCGACACGGGATCGTGCTCCAGTGCGCCGGAGACGTCAAGATATTCCACAATGTTAAGGATAGTGACCGAAAGGCCTTCCTCAAGACAGACCCTCGTGGCTCAAAATTTCTAAGTCATCAATCCTTAGCCTGCCTTATCGCTGATGGTCGCTTGCTTGCCTTGGGGACCATCTTACGGATGGAGGATTTACTGGCGAAGAAACCTCCCGCTGTGGTCATCCAAATCTGTGGAGAAGTTAGTTTTGTCAAGACGCTTCTGAAACTGAATGCTGCGAAAGAAGTTAAGCTTGTCCAGACGAACACCGCCATCTTTTCCTTCGAGTCTGTGCTCAGGGTACTTCAAACAATGAAAACGGTCCCCTTGGCGGAGGAAATACTCTTCTGGGAGAACGGGATTCCCATTCGCAGCCCGTCAATTACCATCTCCCAGATCACCATCCCTCTAGCCAGAAATCCGTCAATGGATATTCAGCCATTGCTCGGGACCCCGACCTCCATTAAACTCGACGGTGCACAGGCGGTCTCATTACTCGCCGGTCTGAACCAAAGGGTTTTCCTGATACAAGGTCCTCCTGGTACGTTTGTTGAGTTACGTTGCAAGACCCTTATTAATTAGTTCGGATGCAGGGACTGGCAAGTCATTTATTGGGGCACTACTCGCCAAAGCCCTGCATGACTTCTCTGACCAGACAATTCTTGTTGTCTGCTACACGAACCATGCACTCGACCAGTTCCTCGAAGACCTATTGAAGATCGGCATTCCAGAATCAAGCATCGCGCGGCTAGGAGGACGCGCTAATTCTACCGTTTCTCAGCTTAGTCTGAAAAAACAGACCAAGGAGAAATATATCCGCTCAAACGCGGAGTGGGCCATCATTGACAATTTGAAGACAAGAGCAGAATTTTTGCGTGCGGAACTCGAGACCAAGTTCAAAAGTTTTCTTGCGTCTGGTATATCCTTGGAGGATATGCTCACCTACGTCGAATTCGAGGACTCGGACTCCTTTGATGCATTCCAAGTGCCCGAGTCCACGGATGGGATGATTCGCGTGGGCAAGAAGGGAGTGGCCGTTGACGCTACATATCTCATTTCTCAGTGGTCCCAGGGGCGGGACGCTGGGATATTTGCACAGGAACCTCATATTCAGGATGCCGCAGCAATATGGTCCATGCCCCCCGCGGTGCGTCAACAGAAGTTGGAGGATTGGAAATTGGCTATCAACCGGAGCGTAGTTGACGATATCTGGAAGCTTGCAAGGGACTTTGACGAGTGCCAAGATGAGCTTTCGCGCAAGTTTAACGAGTCTGACGTAGCGTTACTCAAGCAGAAGCGGATCATTGGGTGCACTACGACTGGGGCAGCAAAGTATACCGAAGATATCAGGGCTGCTTCACCCGGGGTATTGCTCGTCGAAGAAGCAGGAGAGATTCTCGAGAGTCATGTCATCACCGCCCTTGGGAAGGACACAAATCACATGATTCTCATTGGGGATCACAAGTATGTTAACGCCACTGGCTTCGTTCGATTATTCACTATTTTTTCCTTCGCAGGCAGCTACGACCTAAAGTGAATAACTACGAACTGACGGTCGAGAAAGCAGAAGGATATGACCTGAATAGGTCCCTGTTTGAACGCCTTGTTCTCAAGGGCTTTCCGCATGTAACACTTACAGCCCAGCATCGAATGCGTCCCGAGATTTCTACCCTTATCCGCGAGTTGACCTACCCCGGGCTCACTGACGCGCCGAAGACCCAGAACAGAGCCAATATTCGTGGCATCCAGAGTAACGTTGTCTTCGTGGATCACAGTCAATATGAGGATGACGAGAAGCGTATCTCTGATCGTGGGGATGGTGGTTCGCAGACCTCGAAACGAAACCAGTTTGAGGTGGACATGGTTATGAAAATCGTCCACTACCTTGTTCAACAGGGTTATGGAAGCGAGAATATCGTCCTCCTTACTCCGTATTTGGGGCAGTTGTCCGCACTCCGTGATGCTCTGAAAAAGGACGCCGACGCCATTATGAATGACCTGGATTCGCGGGAGCTCACCCGCGCGGGGTTGTTGCCCTCATCGACGTCACACGCCAGAACTCAAAAGACCCGCATTAGGCTAGCAACCATTGGTCTGTAGAACTTCACTTATTCCTGACCAATCTATTTACGATGTGTTCCTCAGACAATTATCAAGGTGAAGAAAGCGACATTGTAATCGCGAGCTTGACTAGATCAAACTCTAATGGCGCAATTGGATTCATGAACTCTTCCGAACGTCTCAACGTTCTTCTATCTCGTGCACGCGACGGTCTCATCCTGATTGGTAATTTCCGAACTTTCAAATCCTCCAAATCAGGCGGGGAATTGTGGACAAAATTGTTTGGTCTCTTGCGAAACGCCGGTCATATATACGAAGGCTTCCCCATCAAGTGCGAACGGCATCCAACGACCACTGCCTTGATCAAGTCGCCCGCCGAGTTCAATAACTTGACACCTGATGGCGGGTGTACTGAGCCATGGTAAGACTCCCACCCTTGGCGTTTCGTTTGGAGATCTCACGCACCTAGTGCAGTGGCTCGCTGCTTAGTTGCAAGGTGCACACCTGTTCCAAGAAGTGCCATCCTTTCCGATTGGGACCCGGCCAGCCGGATGTCCACACGACGATGCCTTGCAACTACCCCTTCAGTGCGCCATGTCCAGCGAATATTCATCAGCTGAAGTGGAAGTGTCCCCAGAGCCGGCCCGAAATATGCACGGCTTGCGAGAAGGAGACGAAGCGCCTTGAAAAGCAAGCTAAACTCGACCTCGAGGCTCAAGAGCAACGTGAAGCTGCGAAACGTCAACACGAGTTGGACATGACGGAGCTTGAAGCTCGATTACAATTCGAGAGGGAGAAGGAGGCCGATATCCAGGCCGCTAAAGACAGGGATGATGAGAGGCGGCAAAAGATAAAGGAAATCGAGGATGCGAAAAAACAGGTGAAAAACGCAGCGAAACAGGCCGGGCTTCAGACATCTACATCGGCGGCGGGGCCTGGGAACGCAAATTCGATCCCACCTCCTTCCACATCAAATCAACCTCAGACTAGTGGTAACGATACCTCTGCTCATCCGCAGAGCTCCACTTCGGCTCCATTGCGTCCTTCAGTGTCGTCCCCTGCTCGAGATAAGTGGGAGCACCAGAAGCGTGTCGATGGCGTACAGAATGACGCGATTGACAAGATCATGGATCTGACAGGGCTCGAGGAAGTCAAGGAACAGATCCTGAGGATCAAGGCAAAGATCGACACGATGAAGCGCCAAGGTGTTGCCTTAGACAAAGAACGTCTCAACCTTGTTTTGCTTGGTAATCCAGGGACAGGTCAGCTATATCCGCCACGTCGATTATTTACTAATGTCCCCCGAACCAGGTAAAACGACCGTTGCGAGGTTGTATGCGCAATTTCTGGAATCCATTCAAGTCTTGCCTGGGGACGCGTTTTTGGAAACCACTGGGTCGAAGTTATCCTTTGAAGGAGTCGGAGGAGCGCAGACTCTGATCGGCCAAGCGCTACAAGTCGGCGGAGGAGCTATCTTCATTGACGAGGCCTATCAGCTTACGAGCGACAAATCTGGAAAGCAAGTCCTCGACTTCTTACTCGCTGAGATGGAGAACAGGGTAGGAACGCTAATCTTCATCCTTGCGGGATACAACAAAGAGATGGAGAAATTCTTCGAACATAACCCCGGCTTACCGAGTCGTGTTCCATATCGACTACAGTTTGCCGACTATACGGACGCAGAGCTGATGACGATGCTTGAAGACCTGGTTCTCAAGCGATACCAGAGCAGAATGGTTATCGAGGATGGCATCCGTGGTCTGTACAACCGCATCGCTGTCAGACGCCTCGGCCGCGGTCGGGGTGTGCCGGGTTTCGGCAACGCTCGTGCATTGCAAAATATGTTCGCGAAGGTCTGTGAACGCCAAGCAGAACGCGTCGAGAAAGCGCGTAGAGCCGGGGCGGCTGCGGACGACTTCTTCATGACCAAAGAGGATCTGATTGGACCTGATCCGTCGCAAGTAATCCCAAATAACGCGGCCTGGTCAGAACTACAGGGACTTGTCGGGCTCGACTCTGTCAAAGAGTCCGTGCGCAACTTCTTCGCGCTCGTCGAGACCAATTACCACCGTGAGCTGGAGGAAAAGGAACCGCTTCAGATGTCGTTGAATAGGGTGTTCATTGGCTCTCCTGGCACAGGGAAGACGAGTGTTGCCAAGCTTTATGGTCAAGTGCTCGCGGATCTGCGTCTCCTGAGCAACGGGGAAGGTCAGTGGACAGCAGTGAGCGGGTTAAACAACTAATACAGTGTCCTTTCAGTCGTTGTAAAGAACCCGTCAGACTTTGTAGGCGCATACCTGGGACATTCAGAGAAAAACACCAAAGCTATCTTGGAGAGCACTCGAGGCAAGGTTCTTGTGATCGATGAGGCGAGTTCAGGCCATTCCTGTTTAAAGACGATCATTAACTTGTGCGTCAGGCATACATGCTATACAGTGGCAAGAGTCACGGACAAGATTCATTCAAAACCACTGTCATCGATACAATCGTCGCTGAAATCCAGAGTGTGCCTGGTGAAGATAGATGTGTGCTGCTTCTCGGCTACAAGGAACAGATGGAGGAGATGTTCCAGGTATGTCTCCGGTGTTATTCACCGACTTTTCTAATTGCGCACCGGTGTAGAATGTCAATCCGGGTCTAGCCCGTCGTTTTGCGATAGAGAATGCATTCAACTTTGAAGACTTCACTGAACCACAACTCATGCAAATCTTCGAATACAAGCTCAAAAAGCAGGACCTCGCCGCTACGGACGATGCGAAGCAAGTCGCTCGCGACCTTTTGAGTCGCATGAAAGATCGTCCCAACTTTGGTAACGCAGGCGAGGTGGAGAATTTACTTGGCCTCGCGAAGGACCGATATCAGAAGCGCATGTCATCCGTGCCTCCTCATCAACGATCCGATGTCGTCTTCGAACCCCAGGACTTCGACCCCGACTTCAACCGGAGCCAGAATGCATCCGCAAACCTTGTGACATTGTTCGAGGATGTCATCGGTTGCGATAAAGTTATCCAGAAACTGGACAAGTACCAGAAGATTGCACGGACTATGAAAGCCCAAGGACTTGATATGCGCAAGCAAATCCCAAGTAACTTTGTTTTCAAGGGACCACCTGGTGAGTACGAATTCGGAACTACAGCGTGTAAATGTCTTCATGTTTTCTCGGCGATTAAGGCACCGGGAAAACGACCACTGCGAGAAAGGTTGGCCAAGTGTACTACGATATGGGGTTCCTATCCTCCCCAGATGTGATCGAGTGTTCGGCATCTGATTTGGTTGGTCAGTATGTGGGACACACTGGACCCAAAACCAGGAAACTATTCGAGAAGGCACTTGGCAAAGTTTTATTCATCGATGAGGCGTACCGCCTGAGCCAGGGACACTTCGCGCAGGAAGCGATGGACGAGATCGTCGATATAATGACGAAAGAGAAGTTCATGAACAAACTTGTTATAATCCTTGCCGGATACGACGGCGAGATGAACAAACTTCTGAAGGTCAACCCTGGCCTTGCGAGCCGCTTCTCCGAGGAGATACATTTCAGCAATATGACTCCCGATCAGTGTCTCACTCTACTCGACAAGGACCTTCGCAAGAGTAACATTGCCGTCGCCGAGATGGCGGACCCAGGTTCCCAAAATTACCAACAAATGCGAACCATCGTCTCTCGGATGTCTATCCTATCGTCCTGGGGGAATGCGCGCGACATCAAGACGCTCGGCAAACGCATGTTTCAGCAAGCTTACGCCAATGCATCCAGTGGCGGACCAGTAACTCTTTCTGTTGCGGAGGCCATAGATATCATGCAGTCCATGCTCAAGGAGCAACGAGAGAGACTTGGTGTTCCTAGCAGTCGAGTCGTGAACTCGCCTCCTCCACCCATAGCAAGCTTCAGTGGTCCTCCACCGCCACCACCCCCTACGGCATCTTCTTCCTCCTCTCAGTCGTCGAAACCTCCACCACCACCACCACCACCACCACCACCACCGTCCAACACCTCAAAGCCCCCGCCGCCACGATCATCCGGATCGCGACCACCCCCTACGCAAACACCTTCAAAGGAGCAACCTCCGAAGCAACGCACTGGCAGAGAACAGACGGCCACGAAGCAGCCAGCTCCCTCCAGCCAGACGACGCAAGCCAGGCCGAATGTGACCACGGTTAAGCCAGCAGGATCAAAGACGCCACCTTCCACTCAGTCTTCACCTGCACAAACTTCGCGCGCACTTCCCCAGAGAGTAACTTCCACTTCCCACGCACAGCGAGATCCAGGGGTGTCTGACGATGACTGGAACCAACTGCAAGCGGACAAGCTCGCTGCAGAAGATCAAAAGAGACGTGCAAAGGAAGAGGAAAGCAGGCTCCAGCGAGAGTTGAACAAGGCGCGTGATGCAGAGCGACGGGCGGAGGAACGAGCCAAGCTGCGCGCGGCGGCTTTGGAACAAGTCAAACAGCAGGCTGCGGCAGACAGAGCGATGCAAGAGAAGCTCCAACGCGAACTGGAAGCTGCTCAGAAGCGCGCGGCGGAGGTGAAAGCTGCTAGGGAACGGGCTGTGGCAGAGCTGAAGCAGAAACAACGGGAGGAAGCTCAGAAGTTGCGAAGGAAACAGGAGATACGGCGTAGACTAGAGAGATCTGGGCGCTGTCCGATGGGATATCGCTGGGTGGAGCAATTGGGGGGTTGGAGATGCGAGGGAGGGTCCCACTTCGTCAACAACAACCAGGTCGGTCATATCTAACTGTGACTGTCGCTGCCAGTCTGTCCTACAGTCGTTGTCTATCGGCTCACCCGCCAATGTCGCATTGTGTTTTCTGAGTGTGATCGCCTCGAACTGTATCAACTAGCCTTGTATTCTCTGACCAATTCTGCACTGGTACTTTCCGGATAAATTCATGATAGTAACATTCGGGACAACCGACTGGCTTAACTAGGCACTGGCAGGAAACGATCAGTGACTCGCCGTGTCGTCGTAGTCGCATACATCTGTTGGGTGATCCTGAGTTCACCCAACCGATCACCTCGGAAAGACAGTCCCTCAGAAGATGACTTCGCCTCTCACATCCCCGCAAACATGACTACCCAGCTCCTTACAACGATGGACTTAAATGTTACTAGGTAGTACTACTGCCGAGGCCACCGATAGTAACTTCAAGTTGACGAGCGATACGTTATCTTCATTACACCATAATTCTGCATTGACAGCTTAACGATGGAAGATTGTGGACACTGGACACTCAAGAAGTCTCGTAATTATAAGGACCCAAATATGAACTTTATGCCGTACATACCTTCCTTGATCCACGTATATCTAAATCAGTATTTCAGGAGGGCTAATACTGGTACTGAGCTGCCTCAGGCTCGAATTAAAGGTCTTTTCTTTCTTTACGAGGGAAGTTGCGGGTTGACTCATCAACCGAACTTTCTCCGCTTTCGGGTCTAACCCCCAGTGGGAAATTTTCAGCCAACCCGTGGGATTCGGCTCGCCTCCCCTTGCTAATGACGAATCTGCTGCTACCGTGCCTGCGCTTACACTGAAACAACCTTGAAGCTTGAAGTGCTGCTGTAAGCCCGCCGGCGCCACATTCCTCCAAAAGGCCTTATGAAAGCCATACCAGTACAAGGCAGTGCACCCTGGACCGATCGATCGACTAGGCCGCGTTGACCACGCACAGAAACGATAGTGTGGCCGTTGAACCTCTGTCAATGAACGACCCCACAAAAGGGCGGGCATTCACCACGCACTTCGAAGTTCAGTTTGACCGCATGTCAAAGTGGAGCGTGAGACATTGCACCGGAAAGTTGAACCGTATAACTCAGCATTTATGAAGCGGTGCGTTTTTCCGGTCGGACCAGCCTGTAGCATTTGTCCCGGTTCATTCTTCATGTCTGGCGTAATTTTGCTTGAGATCCGGGAGTGACGGAAGAAATCGCCCTGCAGACCCGCTTTCATCGGGCTTTCAGCAAGGCGTAGCACGCGGACAGGGAGACGTCGCATCATTGACAACTTGTGACAACCAGGACTCGGACGTGCTATGGGCATGCAACTTTGCAAGGATGGCAGACGGTGAACTTGTGGCAGGCGTGGGCTGATATCATACTAGTCAGTCAAAATAATGCATTCACATCACATATGTACTGCTGTATTATGAGACGCCCATGGAGCACCTACTTCGGAAGCCTGTCAGGGGTGAGATCGGCCGAATCATGATGAAAACCACCAGCCACGCTGCTACGTGCCAAATTCATAAGAGTACTAGGTCTCGAGGATGACAAGAACGGCGAAGTGCTGTACACACTTCCTGCCGTCGATATCATTTTTGCCATGTGTGGGTCTGTCAGCTCTGCAGACCTGCCCATGTTCGAACGTGCGGCAGCCGCCAGCCACCCAGGAACCAGCCATCTTCATAGTACTTCCACCCCATCAAAAACCGGCCACATCATTTAGCCTGATTGCCTGGCACAGCTGTGAGTGCATGCATGACACCCCGTGTTAATGGCAAGGAGTTGAAGGCTTCTACCAGCTCCGCTCGAAACTTGAATGGCGGCTTTAAAAGACACTTGGTTGCCAGATGGTTGGCGCTTGGTTTCCATTGCCGTGTGTATGATGTGTGTCTCGTTTCGCATGTCTCTTTCTCACCAGCGGATGCTAACGATAGAGCGCTCTCCCAGTGGTGGAGGTTTTCGTTTTTTGATTCAGACGACTCATGCATAGATGCCTCACGATCGACGAAATCCTGACGATAATTTTTCAACATGCGTTTATAATTTTGAAACCCGAGCCTAAATCACGCGAGTTTCGTGACCGTCGTACCCTTGCGAGGCTCGCAAGGACCTCTCGCTACTTCCTTCAGCCTGCTCTCAATGTGCTCTACTACGAGATTAATGACCTGTTATGGCTCATCAAGTGTATGCCGAATGATCTATGGGTGGTCAACGGGAAGCAGCTGGTATGTTTTTTTTTTTCCCTGTGTAAAGTGGACCATCGAGCGCATTCTGAAACTTGAAGGCATTCACCAGTCTTTCACACGTCCGATGCAGCAGTCTGACTGGGATATTTTCCTCCGCTATGCGCGTCGAGTGCGAAGCCTAGAATTTGATCGGCAATGTCTATCGACCACAGACGTGAAGGTTTATGTGGCGCTCGCGCATCCGCCGTCTCGCGTCGTTATTTTCCCACGACTGTTGCATTTCCGATGCGGGGAGTACCGACCGGAGGCCATTCCCTTCTTGATGCACCTTCTCCAACCTACAGTGGTCCATGTCGACATTGATAATTTGATGTCAAATCCCCTTACGTTGGGTTTCCTACCATTCCTACCCTCTCGGTGTCCACGGATCAAGCAAATCATGGCTTTTCGTAACTTTGTGTTCCAAAGGGGCGATCAGGCCCTCGAGACTTTCTCAAAGGTCCTCTGTCAGCTTACGGAGCTCCAAGCTTTACGTTGCGCGGAGCTGCCAGACGATAGCGTCTTGTACCTCTCTCAATTGCCCAACCTGAGGACCCTTCGTATGGACTTGCGTTTAATCTCCCTCGATCACATTGAATCCGCACTCGGCCGCATCAGATTTCCCGTTCTTCAAGAAGTTTTGCTCTCCGCGCCTACCATGTCTCATTCTCAGCGTTTCTTGAAATTCATTCAATCCACCTCGGTTGATACAATTAATCTCAATGTCGACGACGAAACTTGCGCTGCTGATTATAAAGCCATTTTTACTGCATGGGCCTCCAATCTCTCGTATCGGAACTTGTCCGTGATCGACATCTCTGAGATGCAGGTCTGGAGAGACTACGACGACAAACATATCATTGATATAACCATTCTTCGCCCTCTCTTTCAACTCAAACATATTACGTCTTTGAAATTGGAAACATTGTGTACATTCGACCTCGATAATGCTGCCATCAAGGAGATCGCTACGGCCTGGCCACTCCTCGAAACATTGGATCTCTCCATTCGGGAGTGTGGGTGGGAGATCCCCTCCAAGGTGACGCTTCCGGGTTTGCTCCCGCTCTTACGGAACTGCCCAAACCTCGCCCTCTTGGGAGTTGTCGTTGACGCGACGGTGTTACCAGCCGCTTCGACGAGACTGCCTGGTGCCGGTGTGCGGAATACGTCATTGGAGTCGTTGTGGTTGGCTGATTCAAAAATCACGCGACCCTCGCTCGTCGCTTCGTTCTTGTCCGCAGTCGCCCCGAATATTGAACAGATCGTGTCGTGGAATACGCCGTTGTTAAGCGGAAGAAAGGGAAAGGATAAGTATCTCAAGAGGTGGAAGGAGGTGGAGCGGCTGGTGAGTCATTTTGCTCTCGTTCGGAGGCAAGAACGGGAATGGGCGAGTCGTTGGCATAGGGAAGGATGCGAGGATGATGTCGTCGAGGAGGTCAAAGACGAAAAGGCGCAGGTGTATGATTCGGAACCTGAGCCACCGACAGACTCGGATGATGATGAGTTTGAATATTGTTATCTTACCGACGTATTATGATCATCCTGGTCCGACGTTCGTTCTTTCCCCCCCGGACCTTTTTGCAGTGCTCGCCTGTTTGCGCCGTTGTTTGTATGGAAATTGAAGTTCACAATCCTGTATGTATAATTACTCCAGATCACACGGTGATGACGCAGTTTTCTCTCAGCAATGTCAAGACGACCCAAGTGCTATGTATTTCAAGTTCAACCTGCAAAATTTATTGTCGGCGCCGTCGTCGGAACTCTAATATTTAGGGTATAGCAGGAGCAACACCGCGGGTTAGGGGTGTACGGGTACGGCGGGTACGGGTACGGTGTTCAATTTCCAAACCCGTGGCTATACCGTACCCGTATCACGGTGTTACGGGTATGCACGGGTATGTGGCTGTG
>JBBPQL010000086.1:0-63277 GCA_038092515.1 Boletus subparvulus
GACATAATATAGCCTTTACATAAGGTATGTAATCATCTTATGGCATTCCAGGGTCTAATATATGTAATGAGAATACAAAGTCAAACAACTGTCCCAATGAGTTGTCATTTTGCTATGGCTGCCATTTTATCAAATCCTAGCCGAATCCCTTGATCCTTGCACCTATAGAAAGCCAGGAGTCAGTACTCCATCTCATACACTCATATGTTAGGGCCCAGGTTAGATGCGGTGGGGGGTTATCGACTTTAGTGAAAAACATGCAAACATTGGGACAGTTGTTTGAGCCACTGTACATTCCAGGAGTGACAGCAGCAAGCATGTTGTCAAAATGGAAGCAGTGTCAAGATACCAGGCCAGGAGGCCAAATCATTCAGTTGTAATTGGATTGAGATTGTGTAACACTAACTCTGCACATGCAACGTCTGTCATTGCATTATTGGAGATATATAATTTCTTACATGAACCACTTTTCACCACCTCTTCTGAATTTGCCACATGCAGTAACAATATATTTGAGATATCATGTATATATTGCTTTGTATATAAATATATAAATATATAAATATATGAAAACATATTTTAAAAACATGATTTAAATATTTTGTAAAAGATGAACACCACTTAAGCTTTTGTGAAGCTGATCTTGCAGTACTTGAATATTCTTTGGCAGCCAAAACAAAAATTGTGGAACATTTATACCAAGAAGCAACTTATGTTATGCTTGACTCGGGTAGAGGCAAACATAGACTTGAAAAGACTAGGGTCAAGGATTCCTTGAAGGGTGTCTTCAAGAACAAGGGATGCTGGGGACTTCCGCAGCAACTCCTGGCAACAATCAGTTGCTTAGGGAGTTCAAGAATGAGGGTACAAAGAAGTGCACACTCAAAAGTAGTGTGAAGACTCTGAGAAGTCCAGGAGACAAGGGAGAATCAAGTAGATTAAAGTTAGCAAAAATACATGAAGTATTGTCGTTTAAATAGGTGGGTACGCAGTGCACAGACCAAGCAGTGTTTGTAGCACTAAGGCCAAGACAGATATAAAGAGAAAGCTAAGCTGTGCGATAGATGGAGTGAGGCTGCATTGGGGCAACACATAGAAAAAGAAAGACGTCCATAAAGGGTAAATGGAAACGGGATAATGGAACCATGTGCAGCATGTAGAAAAGAAGCTGTGTTTAGGCAGAAGGTGTTCCAAAGGAACAGTACGAAGTGGGAATAAAGAGCGAGTCAGAGACAAGCGTTATGTAGAAGAAAAGAATCGTAACAACTTATATACATATGAAATACATAGGAAAATTAAAAGTCTGGTAAGACTATTGGAGTTGGGGTCCAAGTGAAGTGTATTCAAGATGAGGCTTGCAGTAGAGTCTGAGAATGAAAGGGCAGAGTCAAAATATATAGTTTTCTCTTACCCTGTGAACCCTCTCAAAATGTCGCAGTTAACCAGCCACAGAGCCTGTGGCACCCAGCCAGCCAGTGAAGGAAATGGAAATCAAATTCACATGGGCCATGGATATCGGCAGTACATAGATTACACTTGGGATGCTGCCTCTGCCAGAGGATCACAGCAGAGGGCTCATGATGCCCTACATAATGTTTCTCATCTACACATTGAAGAATGGAATTTGTACTGGGTCCTGTTGCTCTTCAGCACTCCTGAATGCTGGGTGGTAGAACTTGAGGACATCCAGGGTGTATCAGAGATTACAGCCAATGACAAACTCAACATCACCCTCCATCTGGGGGCCACTGGAAAACAGGAAGGTAATTGCCACAAAAAGCAGTGGACAAGAGCTTTGTAATGGGGTGAGATCAAAGCATAGATCACATGGTTGTCCTGCCTGTCAATTAAAATGATATTGATCTTCTGTGCACTGGATTCCAGCTGGTAACTGGCTTGTAAATCATGAAAAAGGCCATCCTTGAAGTTGGAAACCTGATGCTCCACTGGGAATAGAGAACCTGTAGGAAACTTTGCAAAGTAGGGAAGTTCATTGGAGGACATAAATAAGGTGGGGAATTAGCTGTTGTGGGCTGGATCTTGACATTTTGCCTGGTGGCTTATATCCATTCTTGCATTGGAGTTATGCAATCAACATCCCTTATCCAATCACCATATCATGTGATTGGATGAGGCAGTACTTCCACCCAAGAGGTATGCATTGGCACACTGGCACACACAATGTCCTTGAGACACCTCCCCCTAAACAGTGTCCAAGGGTCAGATTTCAGACACTTTGGTGAAATCACAGTTTGAAGGGGGAGTTGGATTAGCACACAAATGCATCAATAGATCATATTGTATCCATAGTAAAAGCTGTCCATTGAGATGGTTTTTAGCAGCTAGATACTTGAAACTGGGGTTCATCCCCAACAAAGAGCATGATTTTGTCAAATCTTGGGGATTTTCCTAATTGACTCAATACTTGAACATGATCGATGATTGAGACAAGAGTTGGTGAGTGATTCATGACACATTAAAGAGATTGCAAGTGGGGGGGACATACTTCTTTACCTTCTACCAATCATTTTGTACACTACTGGATAATGGAACAAAAAGCTGCAAATGTCATGCCTAATCTGGTCTTTACAAATATCCAGAAGGAGGAGAACAATGCACCAACCGTCACAAACACATGCACAAAAAAATGCAAGCAAGATACAGAGACTTTCATGTTAGCTGCTGCTTCTGCTAAATGTTGTGCCTAGTTATTCACATCTCTTTTTTGTATGTTCTCAATGCTTTGCTTTCCATTATCGTTGAAGATTGATGAACACCCACATCACTGGTTAGACTAAGTATACTCACCGACTCAGCTTATTGGTTGTTGTGTCGTCTAGGAGGACTAGTTTCCCTAGCGTATAGTCTACCATCCGTGGAGGCAAAGATACGTTGTCTGGGGAACCATCACGAGTTCTGAGTTATCTTTGCCTAGAAAGACAACAACACATGAACACACCATCATTGAGCCACAGTATGAGGGAGGATAGTAACAAAAACGAGTGTCAGTGTGAACAAGAGCATGTAATTTTCATATATGTATGAACATGGACCAGTCATTTAGGCCTATCTTGCCATTCTGTCAATCTGTTGAACACAATCTCTTGTCTAGTGCAGTATAGACAAGGACAGAATCAGACTATGAGTTTTTGTCTAGATCTAGACAATTGGGAACCTTACTGTAGACTTCTGTGTAATCTGTTTGGTAAGGCAGCACTGTCCAGTTGTGTCTAGGAGAGGGTTGGTTTGTTGATGTTCTTTCATGTCAATGAAGATCTTGGTTGTGGTGGGATTGCCTCCTTCAATCTTTCTTACCATTTCCTTGTAGTCAGATTCATGGTCAATGTCCATCACTTCACTGGAGCGCTGGCTAAACAAATTGGGGAAGAATAGAACATTAGTTAGCATACTAGAGCAACAAAACAATAAATGACTGACCTTTTTGCCTTTGGCATCACATACTTGAATGGAAAACACCTCCTCTCTGATACCTTATATTGCTCCTGTCCATGCTTGTCAAGAATACTTCAGAGAAAGTCAAGGTAGTTGGCATTGTTAGCAGAAAAATGTAGTTCTTTGATTTTTACTAACTTCTCTTCCTTTGAGGTGGATGCTTGGGACTTAGTAGATGCCTTCTTCTTGAGGAGGGAGTAGACCATCAGAGAAATCATGAACATGTATACTTTTTCTGAACCACAAGCTGGCAACGATGGGGGCATGGTGGATGGGAGGCAACAGTCACTCATGATGGTCACACACCCAAACACACTGTAATACAATCGGGGTCCTGTCCTGGCAGTCTCCAGTGGCTGATTTTTCAATCATGTTTTCCACATAGTTTTGCAAACAGCTGTAATAGCAAGTAACCAAGGTAGGATATGTGCCCTCAGCTTTGTTATGAAATCCTGAGATCATGATGAATATGATGTTCAGAAAAAACTCATTTTCATCACCAGATCACCTATGTAATACATACCTGATAATTGTAACCCTAACATCTGTCTTGGAGTATTTTTTTTCACAGTCCACACTGTGGCTGATAATGTTTACCAATGTTATCTTCCAGCCACTGCTGGAGTGTTCGAGGAATAAGGTTGTTCTGGGTTTCAATTATTGCACAGCCATTCGGAATTCTCCACTACTGCCATGTGCCCTACACGCTCTGAGGTAAAAGTTGTATGGTGCACAACCAAATTTAGTAGTATGGAAATTATATCCACCCTGTGCGCCAAGTATCTTTTCCGTCAAACATTCATCAGAGACAAATTAGCTTTACTTTGTGGATGTCGTAGTGAGAATATTTCTCACACATGGGTGGGCCAAGGAAGGGACACCACAGTGGGCTGGTTTGTGTATCCAAATAAATCTACATAGTATGATGACATTCTCGGCTGGGTTGCATATCACCAGTTGGATCTACATTGTATGATGGCATCTTCAGCTGGATGGTATATTGCCAGTTAAATCTGTATTCCATAACCGAGTCGTGTATACCCAGTGTACACAAAAAACTATCTATGTTGTATGTACACCTACAGATACATACACTGGGTACATGCAAGGTACATGGGTGGAACAATACCTGAGTTATACAACGGACCACAGCTGGGCATGCACTATTGCATTGAGAAGCCATTGCAGAGTATAGAATTACAACAGAACATAGAATCACAATAGCTGAATCACTGTATTAAACACGAGATACGGAGATCTACCACTGGACACAGAAGAGAGATACTACTAGTCTACCAGATCAGGCCCTGTTGAATCATGGTTTGCCATTGCGGATGCACAACATTAAGTAAGTTTGAGCCCATTCTCTTGCCTGGGTAATCCTTGAGGTCATCCTGGAAGATTTGGATCATAATGCTGATTGAACGATGGACATTTGAGTGATAGTGATGACACTAGCAGGAAGCATACATACTCGCGAACACTGGTCTCATACTCTTCTTGAGAAGTGGTGTCCTCACGTGCAGTGGCACAAAGGACATTCAGCATGTAGTCCACGTAATTCCAGAACCTCTTGTCAGTCCAACGGACAGGCTTTCCATCGAGTCCAAAGCCAGAGTCGGCCTCTCCCAATTCATCGGCCTTATTCTTGACAGAAGTGGGCTCTTTGATCTCATCTTGCTCACCCTCATCCAGCATGCTGCCAGTGCTGGCCAACTGTTCTATATCACCAGGGTGATCATCATTGTCTCCGCTGCCAATAGACCCAACTGATGGTTTAGTATTATCACCATCGGTTCCAGGCATACCCTCCAATTGGTCAAGACGAATGCTGAGTCCATGTTCAACTTTCTGTCGCAGATCCAGCTTCATCATCAGAACAAGCTTTGGTGTGAAAAGCTTCTTCATTGTGATCTCCTTGAAGTCACCAATGCCGATCATGAATAGAATAAGGCAACGACGCTAACTGGTACAAATTAACATAAAAATGGAATGTTGTCATCAAGAGGCTTACTAGAAAAGCCATACGGTTCCAATGAGCAGCCTCGACCTCCACACCTGAGCTGGCACGAGCCATGGCCCAGGTTGTGTTGATGATGCATGTGCCTCTGTTATCGAAGCAGCTAACTATGAAAAGTGTTACTAGTAGTAATTGTGAACCCAACGAACGATGCACATACCTGTGCCTTCATATGGCTTCAAAGGGTTGAGAGCAATCTGCTGACCAGTTGTTTGAGCTGGCCCTTGAGTTCAGCATCATTGAAAACCACCGCTGGCACTTTAAACACCTTGTGATTTTCCGCCATGAATTCCTGAAAAAGAAGTGGGCACCATGACAAGCACACCAGCTGGAATGTTTGTACATACAATAATACGTGTAGATGCATCAGTAACATAGGCAGTAAGATTTGGTGAGAGCAGACAAGCCAAAAGCCGAGTGTTGAGTGCAGTCTATAGATGCGAGTGAGTGCGTATTGACTGAGGACATTGATAGTCTTACTTCGAAGTCCTTTGAGTCCAACATCTCCTTGAGGGCTTGAAGTTGAGTGGCTTCTTCATCAGCAACTTTCTTAAGGAGTGTAGCTTTTACGTCCACAAGCATATAAAAAATATCACTGGTCTACAGTTAATGGGTGAAAGATTGCATATTAGAATGAACAGACGGGTTACCTCGATGAATTCCATAAGTGACTTGTCAGGGATGTCAAGCCAGACACAAACATCCTTTGCAAAAATTTTCAGCCGTTTGGTACATTGGGGGGTGAGTATCATTGGATCGTGCTCAACGGAGCGCCGCAACACCCATGGTAGTACCCTGGATGCAAGTGGTTCTTCGAGATTGGAGTCGCTGTCAGCTGCTTGGGGGCCTTGGGGTGCTAAAGCCGGCTGGGGAGGCCTGGGGTTGGAAGTGGCTCGGAGTGACCTGCCTGGAGTGTCGAACAGTGTTGAAGCACGAGAGCTTGCATTGGACACAGACGGGGTTCACAGCTGGTAGTGACAAAACATCTGAGAGACAAGGGAGGGCTTCGTCAAAGGGTTGGTCACAGTGTGTGGCGCAGGTTCATGGGCATTTTGAACAACGGTGCACGTGGCTTTCATCCCCTTTATTCATTGAATATGTGCAAAATACATCGTCAGAAAAGTAATAACAATGCAGGATGTATTCTAATTGGGGGAATAACGGACGGTGTTGTGACCATGCTGAGGAGAATTCTGCCCAGCAGGGTTCACTGTGCAGCTGGAGGCATTCATTTGAGTGACAACACCATTAGCATACGTCAGTTGGAACTGTTGGTTGGGATCAGGTCGCACGGGAAAGTGATGTGGGTGGTGCTGAAACCCTGAAAATGCAGGATTCGGCTGCAACATAGTGCCTGAGTGGTGTGGGGTCCCTGAAAACGCAGCCAAAGGTTGGTACATCCCCAGCTGTGGATAGAATGGTTGTGGTGGCATCTGTGGATGTCCTGGGTAGTACAGACCAGACAGCCCAGGAATGGGGGGTGCGGACGGAGCTGGGGGATGAGTAGCCTTGTAGGGGGTACCAGTATTCTCAGGAATGGACCTTTGTGGGTGTTCCATGTTGTGCAGACCAGAGGGCCTAGGCGTGGGAGGTGCGGATGGAGCCGGGGTACCAGTATCCTCAGAAACAGGTCTTTGTGGGTCATGGTGTTCCATGTTACGCAGACCAGAGGGCCCGGGCGTGGGGGGTGCGGATGGAACTGGGGTACCAGTAGCCTCTTGGATGGTTTGCTTTTTCCGTGTACGAGTCTGTGTACGAGTCTGGTGCCCCCGTGTTGGTTTATTGAATGCTGCTGGCAGGTTAGATATACCACTGGTGTCCACTTGTACCAGGCCCGGGGAATCCAGATCCTCAGTATTCTTTTTCAATTTCTTCTCTCGGATTTGCTTGGCGGCCTGCAGGCACACTTTCTTTATGTCCCCAGTAACCCAAAGAGGTGTCTTCTGCAATGACACCAGTAAAGTAGCTTGAATTTGGGCGTAGTTGTGGATCGAGAATGTATTAAGAAAATACATGCCCATGGGGAGATGCTTAACCAACTTCTTTGATCGTGATGTTTCTTGTTGTTCCTGATGCGTGGCAAGGCGAACGAGATTGGTGCAATTGGAGTCGATGCAATTGTGCTGTAAATTGACTGCACAGACAATGTCCTTTTTGAGAAATAAGTATGGAATCCATGTGGAGATGCGATAAAACTTACACTTGGACATATCACTCGTTTGTTCTCAACAAGGGTGAGGCATGGCAAATGAAGTTTTGAGTGTAACGTGGGGGAGAACTGCAGCAATTGTATAGCAATGTGTTCGACAGCTTGCTTGTCTGTCATCCCGATGAGGATCTCCAAAACATGGCCAATAGAGTGACCTGAACTGGAAGCACTGTCTGTGAAGATAACATGACAACCGAGCCTAACATTGTCACCATTTTTCGCGATCATGGATTCCCCTTGAAACATGTATAGCAAATGTTGTGTTGCCGAAGCAATCCCGCTACATTGGGTCGTCCTCCATTCAACGACCTTTGACGGCTTGCTTCTCTCATCATGAGGACCTTTGATGCGAACAATCTGGCCCATGCCTATCAAGACTTTCATGAGAAACTCAGAAAAGCGCAGCAAAATAATTCTTACCGGCTTCAGAACCCTCAAGATCTCTGTCCGTCTTGAATCCAAGCAACCTGGCTTGTTCAGGATGCTCGTGCACAAACCTCAGGACTGTTGGACCAGCATGGACCCATTTCTGCACTGAGCGCTCATACCAATATCCACCACTTATGATGTGCTTTATGAGATCAAGATATGCAAATTTATGACAAGAATCCCGGCTTGGAGCTTGCTGATTACTATGGATGCACGAGAGGCGAAAGACGTGGTTAAAAGATTCATAACGCTCAGTCGAGAACATAATTGCTGGTCTGAATCGCCGAATATACATGGGGAGATGGACAAGGAAGTGAAACTTCGGCTTGCTAATCAGAATACTTGGGGCGCAGAGGGCTGTTACGTTGAGAAAATCTTTGATTGTGCGTGAAAGACGGGCCTATCAACACAAGGAATTAAAAGACACCCATCAAGGTGAGCTTGCACTCACCAAATATACCTCCGTATCGTCAATTTTTGAATGCCAAAGGAGAACAACTAGCTCTCCCATCACAGTCCAGCCATCGACGACACTCTGGGGAACCAAATCATGGATAATAAATGGCATTACTTGCGCTAAGCTCTTAAAATGTTTCCCAATTAATGCACCTTTGTAGTGGCATATACATATATTGAGCATTGAGGCTGGGTATGTTGAGTGCGTCACGATTGATTGACTGTGGCTCTGAAAAAGGTCGAGTGACTTAGACTTATCCAAAAGAAATGCAGTTTGACCCCAGAAGTACTTGACAACACCAAGAAGGATAGTGTGGAGGATTTCGGTCAGTGTATCTCGGTGGATGTCAATTCCTGCTGAACGTGTCAGTAAATGCTGGCCTAAAGAATCCACAACTCACCTGGCATGCTTAATAATGGGTTTATCGACTCATCAAGAGTTTTTCCTTGTAGCAAAGTCTCCAACTCATTCACTAATCTGGCCTGAACCTCATTCTCTGGCATCGCAGTGGTCCCCCGTTCATGTTTACGAAGCCACTTCCCCAACTCAATGGTCGCATTCAGGATGCCAAGGGAAATCGTGTCTCGAATACCAGTATTTGACATTGATGTTTTTATTTTCTCTGTCACACCTGATAACATGGCATTTTCAAATTGGGTCTTGATCTCGTGTCTTGTTTCTTCTGGCATATAAAGTGTGCCAGACTGGAATACTAAATGTTAGAATTGTACATGGGCGGAACCAAACCAAGAGCAGTATACCTCAAATACAGTCAAATAACCATCATCTGATTCCTTGTATTGTTTTGTTCCTCCGACATGACATGTCCAACAAAAGTAGTTGCAGGTCAGACCCGCCTGGCTGCATTCTTCTGTGTGCATGGGATTGTCACCTCTGAAGAAGAGTGCATCAGGAATCAACAAGACTTCCTCCTGGTCTTTGCAGTCCCAAGCAACCACACCTGACTTTGCAGCCTTACTGTGGCAAATAAAATGAGCCTCGCATATTCTAATCACTGTACAACATACAGGATCGATTCTCGCAGTCCTTGCATCAACTCCATGGGTGCAGCATGAGGGGATGATGAAACAAACCGCACATAAAACTCCTGCTCCAGCATCTCCTGAGGCAGGTTGGCGTTCAACATATATATGACATGATGCTTATTCCATTGCTTGGAGATGTTTCCTGATACATCGTCCATGAAAATGATCAAGCGAACAGCATAGACCATGCGTCCACCGGACTTCTGACACCACGGATTTGATGTGAGTGAGGCGTATTTCTTCAATGACTCTGTTAGCCCACATCTTAGCTCGCAGGGAGAGAGTTCATCAAATGCCTGGCGAAACACTGTTGTTGAAATGATTTCTTTCTCATCACTAACAATAAAACCATTCTATGTGAAAAGAGTGTTAGTCTCAACACAGGGCGCTGTCACAGTCCCACAACCTACCTCCGTTCGTTCGACGGCATGTCCAAGTGCATACAGCTCTTTCACTTCCATATTCATCGGCATCAAAGGGTCGCCGGTGTTGTTATCTGTCGGGGTATTGCCAGGTTTCCCAGCTGCAACACTGGGCGTTGCGAGGAAAAAATGTTCAGGGATAAAATACCCCCCCATGGATTCTTGCAAGAGCTCATCAACGAAGTAGATGCTGCCATTGACACAGACAGCAGGAGGGGACGGAAGGTCATTCAATGCTTTCTCGCCATGGAAAACCTGGGACATTCCCTTCCCCCCATCCTCGGGGAAATCCTGCATCGCAAAATGGGTGAGGGGGTTGGAATAATCCTTATATAAACACTGTCATCGACAATAACTTCATCGAATAAGTAAATATACTTACCTGAGCAATGGCAGTTGCAACGTCATTGATGTAAAATATATTACCTGATTGCGACATGACTTTTTGTGTTGGGTCGCCGACCTTCCTTCGAAGCAGATCTTGATGGGATTTTAGAGCATACAGTGACAGCACATCGGGGGCACCAAGTTCCTTTGCCCACGCCAGTACAGCCTTTTTCTGGGGCTCTGAGAAGGGGAGACATGGGGAGCTAAATAGCAACGTAGTGAGTAGATGCTAAAAATTAGGAATTAGTGAGACTCAGTATGACTCGAAACCATTGGAAACGTACCACTTTTGATAACCAAGGATATGTTGGGCTCTTTGGGGATACATCCAAATTAAGTTGCTTTCCGTGAGGAGGCTGCTCGACATCTTTGTATGGTTAGCCATTTATTGTCAAAGGGAGAAGGTGAGAGAGGTCCTCACCTGGAAGCTCGATGCCGAGATCGGATGGGTCATCGAGGGCAAAATCATTGCACGGAGAGGACATTGGAGCGCATGGGGTGGTAAATAGATTGGATCCGAGAGAGTTGAGTACCTGTTGGTAAAGATCCCCTGATTCACCAATTTCACAGTAACGACTCCCTGAGACTGCACTCCAAAGATCAGACAATGGGACATTTATATTGTTGTCCACATCATCGGAATGGTCCGTGGTTTGATCTACCTCTTCCAAAGCTTCTATGGGGGGTTGGACCGGCATGGGGCATGGAGGGCGATCATCGAGATCAGCAATTATTGCGCTATCATCCTGGAATGGTCCCAATGTGGGAGATGAAGTGGGTGAATACACAGGACGGCACACAGTGTCACATGATGACTCTGCATGAAAACCAGAGACCGAATGATGACCAGATGATTGGAGACTGAGGTGATGTTTGTGTAAAGAGGACCACCAATGACTATCGAGATGTTTGGACTGTATTATGTGGAAGTTTCCATTTTTCTTTGGGCAGACGAGGCAATGTATGATCTTTCTGTTTGCTGGCAAAATGTATCGAAAGACTTATAAATGCATTGAATATCAGCAATTTTCATGAGATATTAATGTGACGTGACTTACTTTTGCCATCAACCTTGGAGCCTTCCAACCCCCTTCTTGCCATGGAAGATGCACAAATGCCAAGAGATTGTAAACTGAGCTGTCTGACACTGGGGAGAGCTGTGCACCTGCACAAGTCAAAATCGTTGAAGTCCACATGGCATGTGTCACATGCTTAGACTGCCTTGAGGAATCAGTGCGACAACCTTCACAAAGATCCCACCTGCAGCTGCTTTCCCACTCTCCAACTTCTCTCCCAAATGGCACGAATAGTGGTTTCCCTGACAATCAAATACATCAACGCAGAAAGTGCTTTCTTGCAGCCGGTTTTCATTAAAGTATGCTTTTCTGGCCCAATACCACATCATCTGGTCCCTCAAGGAAAGGTTCGTTCACAGTTTCTCTCACTTTAAATAATTAATTGTGGGACTCCATCAATCTAGCCTATCAACACTGATATCTCACTGGACGAATTATACAGTACTCTCACATCTCCAATTATCAGTGCATCGAGCTGGAGCGAGTGTGAGCCTTCACAAAATGGTCTCAACACCATGCTGGTAATTTAGGAGTCTGCATTATTATATATTGCTGATTGCTCAGGTCTCACAGATGGTTGTCAATGACACACCGGGCGCTGTTAGCATCCCCTTCCTTCCACTACCCCCTGGCTTCAATGTTCTGGACATGTGCCATTGGAATACCCTTTCAAAGCAAATTGAATGCTGGCTCATGACGGAAGTTGACATAACCACCCCTCAATGGGGATGGGGATGTGACGCATTCTGGCTCGCTTTCATTGCTGCTTGCCCATCGTTCCCAAATGGAGAAATGGAGGATGGTCAGCTTGGGATACCAGGATCCCAGTTGACGGACAGTTCATCACTGAGTGGCTTAATGATGACATTGACTTTGGCAGATGTAATTTATGTGAGGATAGCTCGGGGTGTCCAGATAACGAAGCTTCCTTAATGTTTTTCATCTGGGATATGTTTTGCAAACACGTTACACTGTTCTATCCTCTTCCTTTACTAGAGTGACCGCTTTTTTTATACTCATGGTTCCCTTCACTGTTTTTCCTTCGTGTTGTATGTTGTATGAAGTTCTATATCAATGCATGCATATATCTGTGACTTTTGTCTGCTATACCAGCCACAGTATCATAAGAAATTTCCAGCAGGACTCAAAGGATCACTATATGTACCCTGAGCATACAACCTGTCTCTGCTGTATGTATTGTACTGTACATACATTGTATTCCCGGATCCTTGTGCCTTGTACATCCACAATCACATATTGTGCCCATGCCCACTTTATGTTCCTTCTCGGTTGATGGTGTTGTTCCTGAAACCCTTCATTTGATGACATACAGTACAGTAAACCCCACAGCTCTAAATCATACTCGATTGGTTTGTATGCCGTCGCCACCATGTGCCGACAGCTGTGCATGCCAGGGTCCCCCAATGTATATTTTCCGGCAAACATCACTGTTGTGATTTTCCCATTTGGGCGTGTAGTAGATCACCTCGAACACTCCAGCAGTGGTGGGAAGGAGCCTGCTACATACTACGAATATCACACAACTGTAAAGAATGATACATCAAGACAACTACCATGAGTGATCCATCCAGGTCATCATAATGAATATATTAACTTCCCTCACTGAAGGCTGGAGACATGATCAATGGACAGGTATGGCTTTCTAACTTTAAAGTCCTTCAACATATGGCCAAACTACGCTGCTCTAAGGGGATAAAACTGATTGTACGCCATCGGTGCCTCTACTCCCGATCCCTGAATATTTTCTCTATGGCTGCACTGGAGTAAGATTTGGGGCGTTCAAGCGCTGGACAAGCAAACTGATGAGCGGAGTCCTAAAGGTAAGGGAACCAGCACTTACGTGCACCAAGAGCACGGTCCCAGATGAGCTGTGCGGCCACACCAAACGCCCTTGACACTCCAAACAATACCGTGTAAAACTGCATTTGAGTGAGACCATAGTGTGTCAGTAGCACACCCGAGTGAGCGTCGACATTTGGCCACGGGTTCTTGGCTTTACCAGCCTGCGACGATGGTCAGTTACAACATAGATGGCGGACATGACCACAAACCTGTAGGAGGATGTTGGGGACAATGTTGTAAACCTGCCCAACCAATCTAAACAGGGGATCATGCGATAAATGTTTCAAAGCAAATTCGCGCTGTGCAGTGTACCGAGGATCCGTTTTGCGCAATACAGCATGTCCGTAACCGGGCACAACTTGACCACCTTTCAGCGTGGACCATACATACTCTTTTACGGCCTCATCACTAGCATTCTCGCCAATCTTTTCTTGCATCTTGCGTAACCATATCAACACTTCCTGGTTGGCAAGACCGTGCAAAGGTCCGGCGAGGCCGTTAAGGGAAGCACCAAATGCCAGGAATGGATCTGAAAGAGCAGAACCAACCAACTTCCCAGTATGTGCAGAGACGTTACCACCCTCATGATCGCTACATCACGATCTAAGAAAGACAACACGCCAAAGACCTTAAATCTTACCTGTGGATGGTAATATAGAGCCGAAGAAGCTCCACGAAAGCCTCGTTTTCACCAAAGCCAAGGAGTGTAGCAAGGTTATGTGAGTAGTCTTTATGAGGATCGATGGCGGGGAGCTTGCCATCACCAAAGACATTGCGATAAATCCGACCCGCAATATTGGGAAGCTTGGCGATGCTGCAACAAAAAATGAGCATGGGTAAACAAGATGGGTATGAAGAACAAACAGATCCATTGCATCCTCGAACGTGGGCCCCCAATAATCCTTCTTAGAAACACCATCCTGGTAGGCTTTAGCAAAGGCGGAATCATGATTGAGCTGAAAAACTTGAATATCAATTCCACGAGAAAAGCGAACGGCATACCGCAGTAACAGCTAGGCTAAACTGGCTCATTGGATGCAGTGTAGGAGGGCATCGGTCGAGAATCTCTTCAACGAAATCGGGAATTGCAGCACGGGCTGCCCAGTCTCGGGATAGGCCAACGACCTGCTCCTGCGTCGGGACTTCACCAGTGACAAGAAGCCAGAAGAGAGCCTCAGGTAAAGGCTCAGAGCCACCAGGCGCTTTAGGAAGAAGTTCCTGACACTCGGGAATAGACTTGCCACGGAAGCGAATTCCTTCCTCTATCATGCACTCTGTTAGTGGCGAGATTTGGTCCACTCGGACGTCCTGACTCACCCGCGTCAAGGACAGACCCGTCCCAGATTAATGCCGGTAGACCACGCATGCCTCTGGAAATAGGCACGTTAAACGATTGGAAGCCTAGGAGAGTGCTGAAACATGCCCATAAAGCTGATCTACCAAGACAGGACCGAATGCCTTTTTGCCATGCCGAGCACGTATTTGCTTGACCTATACGACTAATGTAGACCGCCGGAAGAACCACCATAGAAGGCATACCTTTTCTATTTCAGTAGGAATTAGCTCGGCGAGCCGGTCTTTCAGCGTCGACTGTTTTGGAGCTGACGAAGAAAACCGGGCCGAAGCAACGCCTGCGCGTGCAAATGGAGACCGTGACTGAGGCAGTGGAATGAGTCACCGGTTGGACTGACAACAAAAGAGGAGACATACGGCGATGGAGCGAAGAGATGCGGCCATAATGGGAGGAAGAAAGAAACGGAAGCGGGCAGAAAAAAGAGTCGAGGAAGATACCGGAACAATATATTGTGATGCAATGCACCGTGGGAACTTGGGATAGCACCAATTGCAATCGTTCAATGGCGAAGCGAAAGAGACCCTCGGAGCAATCTCTCTCTCTCCTACCCCAGGTCAGCTCGCCCCCCATTTCTATTCCGTCTCCTTATCTGTTCCGTCCACTAGAAAAAGCACTACCGTCAACGTGCACATGCCAATCCATTCTCTGATCATGCCCTCGACTACCCTCCCTCGCCCCACATGATCGACTGGAATGAACACTACCCGGCATTCTCAGCCTCTGGAAAGAGCCCCGAGTTCGCCGACATCGGCTGTGGCTTCGGCGGCCTTCTTGTTGCGCTTTCCCCCCTGTTTCCAGACACATTGATGCTCGGTGCGTTTCCATGTCGCGCGACCCTCACTCCCCTGACCGCAACAGGTATGGAAATCCGTGTTCAAGTCACACAATATGTTCAAGATCGTATCGCCGCTTTGCGCACAACCTCCGCGGGCCCCACCCAGTCCACGTCAACCTCCACTCCAGCTTCCTATCAAAACGTGTCTGTCGTCCGCGCTAACGCGATGAAATTCCTTCCGAATTTCTTTTCTAAACATTCCTTGTCTGCCCTGTTCTTCTTGTTCCCAGATCCGCATTTCAAGGCCCGCAAGCACAAGGCTCGCATCATTTCACCCACCCTCCTTGCAGAATATGCTTATGTACTTCGACCCGGCGGCATCATATACACGATAACCGATGTCCATGATCTGCATGAATGGATGAAAACACATCTCGGGGCGTTTCCATTATTTGAGAGCGTCACCGAGCACGAGCTAAGGCAACAAGGCCATGGTCCAATACTGGACGCTGTATATCACAGCACCGAGGAAGGAAGGAAGGTTGAGAGAAACTCTGGTGAAAAGTGGCTTGCCTGTTTCAGACGCAAGGAAGTGTCCAGGATATAACTGCATCATCATAGAGGAATCACATCACTGTAACTCTTCCATTCCATCCTCTTTTGTGTGGTCCGTCTTTTCTCCGCTACCGATTGCAACAATGAGGGATTGCGTCCTCTTTGCTAGTGCAGCTCTCATTTCGTCGTGAAGAACTTTGCTAGCATCAACAGCCAATCGAAAAATTTCCTCGAATCGATCGAGGTGTAACCTGGTGTCCATCGTCACGAGCGTTACACGCCCCGTGCGAGGCATGACGGCAACAGAAATGTGCGGAACGTCGTTTTCTTCCAGCGTGTTTAGGTCTAATAACAGGGAGGTTGAATGCACTCCCCCAGAGATTGCACAAACGAAGTCGAACATCGCTACGCCCGCGGTTGCAAGGGCTAAGGTAGTCCCATTGAGACAAGCCGGAAGTAAGCCTCCATCTTGCTGGATGACTTGAATGAAGATGTCGATCTGGGATCTCGGGTAGAGATGTGTTTGTACGACAGGCTCGAATGTTGACTTTACGAGTGACGCAAGTTCGAGCGTTCGTCTGACGCAGGTAATGGTCAGCGTATGAGGACACGATAACGCCCCATGCAGAGCAGAGATCATGCCAATCGAATCATTACTCACTTGTCCCCTCTAGTACGTTTCCTACGTTCGCCAGTACTAAAGGCCGCGATATGTACTTCGACGTTGATGTTGGCACGATCGTGAATAGTATGGGATCGCATTTTTGGTTCTCGTGGACCAAGTACAGAAACCAACACTTCAGTTAGGCCATGACGCATGGTGACGGACGCGTCTGCGGAGCCTTGTAATGAGAAGTCAATGTCTATCTCTCTTAGCTCGTATTGTTTTCGTCCATCCGATCTGAGAGCACCATCGTTGAGGATTTCTATCCTTGAAGCCTGCAAATATTGTGAACTTGCATCTCAGGAATATGGTGAACCCTTACCATCAAGATGCGCACGGAGGGATAGTAGGATAAGGCTTTCAACAGTGACGGTTTTGATAAAGCTAGATAGAGCGTGCGACCCGAGATTCAAATCTGTAACCGTCACCTCGGGATTGACAAGTTGCATCCCGACTCGCAGTGGCTCCCGAAAAACTCGACCCCATTAACTTGTGCACAACATCATGGAGGGGAACAGTGAAGAATCAATATACACCCCTCAGTCTCTTCTGGACACCGACCTCTACAAGGTAATCATTCATCCTTATCGCTTGGGCTCGTCAGTTACGCCCAAGCGCAGTTCACGATGCAGCAAGCCATCTTGCACCACTTTCCAGAGACACGAGCACTTTACAGATTCACCCACCGCAACCCTGACGTATTCTTCCCTCGCAAATGCATCGATCTGTTTCACAAGTCCATCCAACGTATGTCCTGCCCCGTATTGTTCGCTCTGGAGTTTGTCAAAGTCTGTCAGGATTTCGGGACCTGCGTCTGACTACTGATGAAAAGAACTGGCTGGCGAATACATGCCCCTATTTCTCCAACGACTATCTCGAGTATCTTTCGGAATTTCAGTTCGATCCGGCGCAAGTATCAGTCAGGTTCATCCCAGTGTCCGACGATGGAGAAGAAGGCAGGGTCGAGATAGAGGCCAACGGTCTATGGAGGGAGGCCATACTCTGGGAGGTCCACCTAATGGCTTGTTTGAGCGAGCTATATTTTCGAGTAGGCTCAACTGACTGGAGCTACGAGGGCCAGAAAGGTGAACCTCATGCTCGCTATTCATGTTCATGGGTAGAACTTGCTCCGCAGAGAGTGCGTCTGCAAAGGCGCAGACAATGTTACAAGCAGGATGTACCTTTAGCGAACTTGGGACTCGGAGAAGGCGGTCATTTTACACCCAAGACATCGTCATCGCAGCTATGAAACAAGAGGCTGACCGATCCTCAGGGCCAGGAGTCTTTTTTGGAACGAGTAATGTTCGTATCATCGTTGCTCTTTCACCGTTATCTAAGAATCAAATTTGAATCCACAAAGGTCTACTTTGCAAAGAAATACGGTATTCATCCGGTGGGTACCATCGCGCAGTACGTCTTTTGCCTGTTTGATGATCTGGTATGCTTATGGACGTGATAGTGAATGGTTCATGGGGGTAAGCGTGGCGTTTCACTCGAGAGAGGGAGGAAGGGAGTTATACTCTACCCAGGTTGCGGCATTGAAGGGTTATGAAGATGCAAATACGAAAGCCCTGACGCTTTGGGAGGAAACCTACCCGAACAACTTGTTCATCGCACTGACCGACACCTTTTCTACGAAAGTCTTTTTCCAGGCATGTCTCCCTGCTCTCAGCTTGTTGCGTGAGCCTTAGCGAACCGAAACAAAACAGGAATTTGCAAAGGATCCAACACTTGCCGGAAAATGGGCAGGTCTTAGACAAGACTCCGGCAACCCCTTCGAGTTTGCGCCAGCAGCCAAAGCAATGTATGAGAGTATTGGAATTGATATCCGCACGAAGACCCTCCTTTATTCCGACTCTCTGACCTTGGACAAGGTACTTCAACTGAAGAAGCAGAGTGATGACATCGGCTTCAAGTGTGAGTGAATTTTGGTTGAGAGCCATGCGTTGGTTGTCATGTCATGTTCCAGGTTCTTTTGGAATTGGGACATCCCTTACGAATGATTTCAAGACGAAGAGCAGCGGCTATTCAGAGAAAAGTAGAGCTCTGAATATGGTTATCAAACTTGCCAAGGTTGACGACAGAGATTGCGTCAAGATCAGCGATGACCTGAGCAAGGTACAACGCACGGGCTACTTCCCCCACACAGTCTTGACATTTCCGCCTTCAGAATACAGGAAACGAAGCATCAGTAGAATTTGTGAAGAGGTTGTACGGGTTACTCAACTGAGATGTGCAAAGGAACAGAGACTCTGGGCCATTCCGCCAAGATAGAAAGTATGTAACTATGCTGAGTGTCACTACTTCGGGGATATGTTATAGGAACGAAAGTAAAACCGCTTTGGTCTTTTTGATATCTGCGCTAACTTCCAGAGTTTCCACTAACCCTAGCGTCGGCTGTTTCACACGTTTGCCCTCCCCAGGTGATACCGGAGGTCACGTTTGCATATATATTGGGGAATGAGTGCAGTGATATACAGATTACTAGCCTGTTGGGTGCCGTATCCTTTCACTATTTCAGGAAACGAAAACGGGGCTTGTGGTCCGGGTGAGGCATCGATGGACAACGAAGTATGTTGTGATTTCGTACTGAGTAGTAGTCGTGAGGAAAAACGGTAGACTAATATTTCCACGTTCCGCGTGCCACCCATTGTAACATTTAACATGTCGGATGTTCGATCACTTCTCAAGGCAAAACGACAAGAGATACGGATTGACCATCCCTTGGCATCTTACACGTCTAGTGGACAACTACGCTGCAGCGTTTGCGAGACAACTATCAAACATCCATCTGCGTGGGACGGTCATCTAGGGAGCAAAGCACATCGCACAAATGCAACCCGCATCAGGGAGGAGGAGAGGAGGCGGAAGGAGCTGGAGCTAGAAGAGGAAGCAAAACGTCTCAAGCGAAAAGTACCCGAGTCGGACGATGACCTCAAAAGTACTGCCAAAAAGTCGAGAGTTACCTCAGTACCCCAATCGTCAACGTCCAGCTTGCCTTTAGATTTCTTCTCTGACCCATCACGAGGCCCTCTTCCTTCGTTCAATGATTCGGACGACGAAGATGAAACGGGCGAAACGGCGGCTATTACCAAACCGACAGACGGAGGTGGAGACTCTTCACTTGACCAAGAGTGGATGCAATTCCAACAATCCGTCATCAACGCTCCCGACGCAGCCACTACCTACGACCGCGCTACGATTTTTGCCGAGCCTGAGCTCGTCTCAGATCCAACCGAGGGTTTCCCTACCCATGATGATCATCCACATACCTCGCCCGTGACCAGAGGGGGTGAGGACGAGAGGCGGCGAAAAGATCAGGAGGAACGAGAGTTGATCATGGACCGGCTCATGGACGAGGAGCGTGCACAGGAGGAAGCGGATATGAAAGTCACAATTATGAAAAACAAGTTAGCGGCCCTGCGGAAAAGACGAGAAGCATCTCGGACTACCAAGTCAAACGTAGATGTCGTTTGAGAGGATTTTGTCTCGCCATCGGCGCCTGACACTTTGAGAGCCAAGAATCCTTTATCTGTATTCTGCTGGTGAGTAACATCCTTAATGATTGTCTACGAATTAGCTTGACCTAATCCCCTGGTGCGGACCGTGCGGTAGGAAGCAACGGTTGTAGAATGTTATCGTATGTCTTATTCAGTGTCGCATGACAATGTGGACTTTTACTTTGCAACGGTGTAGAACAGCATCAGCGTGTTTCCTTTGAAACCCGCCTGGATCCATGAGCAGCAGGATTGGCCTTCCACACTTACAGCGAGTACATTAGTGGCACTTTACTCTCATAAAAATCCGAAAGAACAATAGATTACGCAGACTAGAGGATAATCTCTATGTATAATTATGCAGGCTTGCGTTGGCTTCCTTCACCGCTACTTTCCAAGACCACATCATCCTCCTTACCTGTGCCCCAATCAGACCAATCTACTCCCTGCTTGTGTACCATCATCAACGCAAGAATAAGCGGTAGGTACCACAAGCTAGCGTGAAACAATGATCTCGCTTGTTTCTCTCCACACGAGCGCCAAAACGCCGCGGCGGATCTAACCCAAAGGCAATTAGGTAGAAGCGAGGTCAGGGCAAATGTCCACGTTGTGAGGCCAGAGAGCGGGATAAGTATCGAACATATCGGCACCAAGAGTAACGTGTGTCGCAGGCTGACCAGAGCGTTTTTTTGAGGAGAGAGGACGGATAGCATTTTATATCCCGCTTGGGCATAAGATGCTCGCAGGAGATGCGACAAGGCGTTGAAGTGAGGGAATTGCCAACTGTAGAGCAGCATAAAGAGCGAAAAGGCGCCAAGGGGGTTGTCGATCATGGGTAAGTCGGGAGGAATGTCCGTGAGGAATGGTGGAAGGAAGAATTCGACCGGGTAGTCTGACGCTGGAAGCAGTTTTCCACCACACGCTGTCCAACCCATCAAGGGAGGCAGCCCACCAACTACCGCACCAACCCACGTGTTCGAGATGCTCTTGCGCTTCAAATAAGTGTATAGACCTGCATACAGACATATATTTGCCGCTCCGATAGCAGCCGTCAAAGGATTCGTCATGGTCCACAAGAGCACAGGGCCAGTGATGCCAGTCGCAACGGCGAAACAGGTTGCGTGTAGGGGGCTGATTGCGCGCCGCACTAGCGGACGTTGGCGGGTGCGAACCATTTGCGCATCGTAAGGGACTTCTTGCAGTTGATTCAACGTGTTTGCTGACGCTGAACACAACGCAGTACCGAGAGCAGTGGATAGTAATATCGGTAGAGTGGTAGGCATTGGAGAAAGTGCGACACCAGACGCGGCCGTAAGGACAACCAATACGGTGAGTCTCGTCTTGGCGAGCTGGGCGTAGATGCTCAGGAGGCGTTTGGGTGTAAGGACGGCACTCTCTCGGAATGTCGGGAGAGGCTCTGCCGGCCTACTCGCTAAGTGGGTGTGTCGAGCACCCCAGTTGTCGTTGTGAAAGAAATAAGAAGCGAAATCCTTTCGCATCGGACTTGGTTGCTGGCGGACGCTGTGGTGGTGTAAGAACGACCGGGTGGCGACGAGACGACGGGAAAGGGACGAGGCCAGTAAACTCCTCATCGCAGTCTACAGATAGTCAGTCGTAATTCAATGCAGGATTTGCTAAACTTACTGGACGACGAACACAGCGTATGAGAGTCGGAGTTTGAACACATTCTCTCTCGACCTCTCAAGACAACCCGCGTTTTCTGGTTCGGCCTGCGCTGACAACATGCCTGGTACCCATCTGTTACCTCCGAACCTTCTCAAACTTTTCGCACCTCGCCCACTCCTCCCATATAAGCGGCCAGTAGGAAAAGACCTTGACCGCGTGCACTGCAAAGATGTCTTGGGGGTCGCAGACATTCTCAGACGACTCAAGGAGCAGTCAACCGCAACATTGTTGAGCGGTGAAGGCGATACAATGGAGGAAGGCGAGGAACCTACTTTTACTCTTGCAGAAGAAACCAAACGGCAAATCAGACGGGAGGAGCGCAAGAAGAAAAAAACGGAAGAGTTTAAAATTGCAAAGGATACATGTCAGTGTTCTCTCTAGTGACAATCTGTGCGTCCACTTATCGCATGCTCTAGACAAGCCAGCAGACGATACAGAAGCTATTGGAGATCCATACAAGACACTCTTCATCTCCCGCTTAGTAAGTGTCGCTTCGATGCAATGTTACTCTGTTTTGATTTCTCAAGCGCAGCACAAAAATGCGACTGAGACCGATCTACGACGCGAGTTCGAGACCTTTGGTACCATTGAACGGGTAAGGATTGTGCGAGACAAGAAAAACCGCAGCAGGGGTTATGCCTTTATTGTGTATGAACGTGAGAGAGATATGAAGGGTACATTTGTTCTAATTTGGTTTCAAATATCTCTGCTCATGCCCCATCAGCCGCCTACAAGGAGTCTGATGGTCTCCATATAATGGGCAAGCGTATCCTGGTGGACGTTGAGCGCGGACGAACGGTGCGAGGGTGGAAGCCGCGACGACTAGGTGGTGGTCTCGGCGGCAGACCCAAGGCCGCCGTCGCCGTTGTCGAAGCTGCTCCCGTTGTGAGCTCTAGGGGTGGCAGGGGCGGATTTGGGGGACGTGGGTTTGGAGATCGGGGCGGTTTTCGTGGTGGCAGAGGTGGCGGCTTCAGGGGCGGTAGTTTCGGAGATCGTGGAGGGTTTCGTGGAGGCGGAGGCGGAGGCGGATTCCGCGGCGGTCGTGATGAAGGTTACAGGTAATGGATGCTTGCTCTGTTTCATGGACATCATCTGACATTACTTAGGGGTGGCCGTGGCGGAGGCATTGGCTATCAGGGAGGTGGATTTGGTGATGGTCATGCTAATGGATATGGTCCTGCAGGTGGAGGGCCTGGTGGACCGGGCGGCTATGGTCCTCCGAGTCAAGGTTATGGACCGCCTGGTGGTGGGTATGGTCCTGGAGGAGGCGGCGGCTTCAGGGGCGATCTCAAACGAGAAGGACCGGGTGGGTATGACGACAGGGATGCTAAACGACCGCGATACTAGATGCGGTTGGGTGAGATATATTTCTTTCGTTTTGTTTTCATCGCATTCCTCGGTTCGGATTCGCGGCCTCAAGTTCCAACCCTGCGCTAGGCGGGGTGTGTAAGTACCGGGTACCTCTTTTGTTGCTCTGCTGCCACCAGCGTAAGTATATCAGTATTTTATTGGCTATGAACTTCTAGTTGCCTGTGTATTGGTGTGGTGCTGGCTAGATTTTGGTACGATCGCCACCATTCGCTTCCTCGGTGAGCCGTTCAAGTTTCTTCGTGTCATGCGCGCACTCGGACGCGCATCGGGCACCTTCCGGAACTGCCGCGACGTCGGGCAAAGATGGGATCTCACATGAAGCGCCGTGCTCGGCTGGACTCGTCAAAAAAAAAAAACAGCGCCACGTCAGGAACGACATTCGCCAGTTGTCCGAAGCAACCTGAAGTCCGAAATCCTGTACAGGTCTACGTAGTACAATATTATTACGGTCCCCGATGCCCTCGACTGGTTGAAATGGATGATTTTCGGCGCAGCGGGTGCATGCCGAGTACATTCCTTTCAGGAAACTCTCCTCCCGTGCTGCACCACGGTTTACGTACGGTGCCCTTCCAACGGGCAGGCGTCTCTATCTGGGTTCCGGTATTTTGTACTCCGTCAGGTCCTCGCGGGAGTTGCTACGCGGTTTCGGAACAAGTGTTCAAAACATGGCACTGACTGAGGCTAACCTTTTTCGTTCCATGTCAGCGGCGTCTGAAGGTCAAGCACCAGCGGGCCACATATGTCTGTGGTCTGTGACACGGTACCCTCGAGCGGTAAGTACCGCCTTTTTCGTTTCTAAATCCTTCCACCGGTCGCAGAACTTCATCGAATCATGGCAGAACCCGCATCCGGTCCCCAACGCTCGCGGGCCGCGAGCGTGACAAGCGTCAAGGTGGAGAAAGAAAAGCGGAAACGTTCACGTGTCACAGCGGAACAACTTATACATCTAGAGCGGTTCTTTGCCATGGATCGAAGCCCAACTGCCGCTCGTAGAAAGGAGATCAGCGGCATGCTTGAAATGCAGGAACGTCAGACACAAATTTGGTTCCAGAATCGGTCAGTGCCCGCTTCCATCTGCAATCCTGAACCTAACCTTTTCGCAGACGTGCCAAAGCTAAACTACAAGAGGGTAAGAAGGGCGGGGGTAGCAGTGCAGAAACGCCTCCGGATACGCCACCACAGTTAGTCACTGGGTATGAAGCAGAGTTACACAGCCTTCTACATGAAGACGAACGTGAGTGATCAATATTCATCGTAAAGATCTGATAACGACTGGGGTTGGTTTTTAGCTGTTACCATTATCCCTTGTACCGACCTTTCTGTTGGCACCTGGCGTCGAGTCGCGGCCACCTCTAGAAAGCACGACCTTGTGGCCTATCTATGTGATATCAAACGTTGCCTCACCTGGTTCATCCGTTCCTCAGGATACGGGTTTAAAATGGAAATCCCTTTCGATATCATCGTTAATACCAAATTCACAAATGCTGCCCCGGGATCAGGTCTCGCCTCATTCATTCTCTCCCAACCACCCACATTTTACCTAGAATCATTTCCGCCATCCTATCCTGGCCGAGATACCGAATCAGTCCGCCATTGGAAGAAATGTGCAGATTGGACCGAAGACCAGCAAGCTACGAAGGTTTTGAGACACAATCTCGTAGGATCTGCCGTTCAACTCGCTCATGTACTCCGCCACCTAAGCGCACATGCGTCTGGATCAGACGTTCGGCTTCATTCGCCAAGCTACCACTCCCAAGAACCATTACCAACTGTTCTAGAGATCCAGCGGCCGCCACTGGCCGCCTTTGCCAGCACTGGATATCACTATCATCCGCAGGATACTGTGGATCATTGTCAACCGGACCACCTAATTCTCACTCATAAACGATCTTTCTCTCCGCCTGTCCCTAGTCAACTTCCCATCGCACGACCCCCCTCGGGCGTGGTTCCCGATCCCGATCCTTCCATGTATCCCCAATACCCTCGACACCCCGCCATTCAAGTCAATCAGTCAGCTTCATATTCGAACTATTCAGAAACCGCTCTGTCACACCACATCCCCCATTCATCACTTTCTGCTAATTGTGGATCTTCTGGATCTTTCTCTCCCCACGGTTCACATCAACGACCGTATTCTGCTGGCTCAGTTCATTCACTTCCCTACGAGAACGATAGTGGGATGCTCTCTTACCCTGACAGCCTTCAACCACCCGGGAGTGATGCGTCCACGCCATTTGAAACGCCATCCCCACCACTATTGACCACCCCGTTCTACCCAGCTGGATCGGCACCTCACATGTGCACAGTGACCCCTTACGGCCCAGCAATACCTGTCATTTCGGGCATGCCCGCCATGTCCAACTCGTAAGACGCTATTACAATAATAATTCCTATCTAGCCAGACCATGCACACCCGAACACTAAATATTGCAACTTCAAGTACATATTCGCACCTTCTTCCGTTCTCCACGCACTATTCATATATATTCGATTCGTTGTAATCGGGTACATCAACTCGCATCGCAGCTTGCATACATACCTTTTACAGCTGTCTAGTAGTATTCACCGCAGCATACTTACCCATATCTCACTAAACTCTCGACTAAGTTTAACAATAAACATCGGGTTATTGCGACTACAAAGTTGCCAGAGAATGCTCGACAAATGCTGGTGTCTTCTATTGGAGTGTAAAGCGTGGAAGGTTAATGATGTGAACTGGGTAGGTTGCCCAAGGCTATAATAGACTTTCCCTGCCATGTTGGTTGGCTCTGTTCGTAAGCGTCCGACTCACGATGTTGACTGCAAATGAAAAACATAGATGAAACCAGGGTTCGACCTCAAATAGGCTGATACTCACATGCCTCTAGGTAGCGATCCATGCATCGTGTCAAGCACGTCTGAACAAGGCAACTCGGTGAGACATGACCACGAACATTTCAAAGACGGAACGTACCTCTTCCGAACTCGTCAACGACGTCCCCGGTTTCGGAACGCATTTTGCATAGCATTTCTCTGACGTTTTCTGAGTCACGGTGATGAGATATATGGTCCGATGCATCACAAGAACGCGTACGGTGATCAGCTCTTGCGCTGTGGCAAGATTTATTTCTGCACGAATGGCGTTCACGACGGCCTCCTTCTGGGCGACCAAGTCTACGTAGAATCCCTTAGCATTGTGCAGCTCACCGAAAAAAGCAAGGACATACCTGGCTTACTATTACTGGAAGACGATCTGAAGAAGTCGGTCATGATTTGAGTGTCACCGCAGTCGATAGATTCGAGAGTGAGGGGAGTGAACAACTTGGTCCCAAGAAAATGTTGGCGTCACCTACCTACTTACTGAACTCTACTTCCCTTTTTGGAAACTCAATCACAGATTTCGGAACATTTGTCACCGTCTGAGCCCGCATTGAGGGACAATCATTCCAAGAGCCCTGCCAGCGACTCCGCGTTGTAGAACATGGGCGCTCGTGAGTCCGCCGCGAGGAATGGCGAGACTGAGGACGTCTCTGTACCTGATTATTACGAACTTCTTGGTATCGAAGAGTCTGCGACAACCGACGAGATCAAGGCATGTCCCACTCATCAGCTCGATTGCAATTCTCTCAGCACCGTTGTAGAAAGCATTCAGGAAACTCGCTCTGATCCACCATCCCGATAAAAACAAGGACGACATCGAAGGGTCTACGCAACGCTTCGCGCGTATTCAGCAAGCGTATGAGGTGTGTTATCGAACGTGACCTCAGCGAATCGAATCGTTCGCTCACGTATCCTCGATGATCGTGGCTTTAGGTTCTCAGTGACGAGCAGGTAGGCCAAATATACTAATGTACCCATCCACACCGAAGCCTGATGCCCATTGGTCCAAGTAGGAACGGGCTTGGTATGACTCCCATAAAGCATCGCTAGCACCTGCCCCAGATGCGGAAGCTGTTTTCGAGGACATCCGGAGGGGTGCACCACCTCCCCGCGCTCGTGATCGTGGATTGTCGGTGCAGCACTTGTCTCGGTTCTTCGATGCCAATATATGGTCTAGATTCGATGATAGCCAGGATGTATGTTTCGCTTTGCTTTCATGTTGCCGAGATACTTTACAGATGTCTTTTTTCTCCCCTTCTTTCAGGGATTCTTCACCCTTTATCGCAATTTGTTCTCCAGGCTTACGCAAGAAGAGAATATGCTATCCGATGCTGAATACCCGCAGTTTGGATACTCGACGTGGTCTTGGACGTCTTTAACGACACCATCGGAGGCTGTTAAGAATTTCTACAATGCATGGCTGAACTTTTCCACTTCGAAAGAGTTCATGTGGATGGATCTCTACAACACCGTAGACGCGCCAGATCGTAGAATACGAAGGTCTTTCCAATCATATGATGTTCCGAGGGGCATACTGATTCATGCGTAGGATGATGGAAAAGGAAAATAAGAAAGCACGGGATGATGCACGAAAGGAATACAACGAAACCGTCAGGGTGTGTGCCACTCCCGACCACTCTATATGTACGGACCGGCTCTAACCTTGTATTCGATAGTCCCTAGCGATGTTCGTCCGAAAACGTGACCCACGTTATAAGAGCCATCTTGCTCACCAAGCACGACTTAATCAGACGAAGGCCAATGGCTCCTTAGCGCCATCGGGCCCAAAGTCCGTGACCCGAAGGGCACAAACTAATAATATCCCATACGTCGAGCAAGAATGGCAAAAGGTTACCAAAGATCATCAGCACGACGACCTCGAATGGGCAGCCGGAGAAGGAGAGGATCCAGAAGAGTGGGAATGTGTAGCGTGCGGGAAGTCATTCAAAAGTGAGGCTGCCTGGGACAGTCATGAGCGGAGCAAGAAGCACATGAAAGAGATAGAAAGGTTGAAGAGAGAGATGACGAGGGAAAACGAGGAACTTGGGTTATCAGGCGAAGGTCGAGATGATGATGACGAACGGGGCTACGTTGTTGAAGTCGACGGAGATGCGGTTCCTCAACCGCCACCAACACCACCTGAGCAGACTCAAGGCGATGATTCAGGCTCCGAAACTCTCGACGTCCCGGAAGATGAGTCCGTTTCGGAAAAGCCGCCAAAAAATGGGGAACAACTACAAGTTGGCCAAGTCGAAGGATTAGACATGCAGCCTCCGGAAAATGTATCGGCTTCGCCAGAGTTGTCGAAGAGAGAAAAGCGGAGGTTGCGAGAGGCACGAAAAGTACAAGCAGCAGAAACCGAGAGAAACACAGCACAGGTCAATTACTTCGTTTGTTGCAAGCTATGTCCTCATCGCTGGTTAGGCCTGCAACGTCTGCAAAAAACCTTTCGACAGTCGAACTAAACTGTTTAGTCATATCCGGGAAACAGGGCATGCACTTGCTTATCCAGATGATAACGCGTCACAGGTTAGAAAGAGTAAGAAAGGCAAGAGGTAACACACTAGAACTAGCACCAGAAAGGACATACCACAATCAGGAAGTGATTAATAATCTATCCCATCAACTGTGAGACATCTTCTGGGGGGTACTTTGTTTGTGAAAATGTCAGAAGCCTGTAAAGCGATCAATCACTATTTAGAAGAATATAGAGACTAGGGTACCGTTTCAGGCTCTGAATGTACTTCCGGCTGACTTCGTCGTTGAGTACATGCGCCACTTGATCGGTAGAGATTTTCTCTCGCGCTGAACGTTCGTGGATGCTAGAAGAGGAATGTGGCAATTATACCGGTGGGTTTAAAAGAAAACATACCCAACCATGGTCACACCTATGGGCCATGGCGCGTTGCCTATGGACAATCTGAGATACGCATCGTTGGCCTTCTGGTATTGACGTTTCTGCATGTAATGGACAATCTCAGCCATGCGAGCCAGCATGTCTGAAGGCAATGACTATTATCGGCTGAGTATCGAAGTAAAACCTATTCGCAGGCAGCTGACGTACTCTTGAACGCAAAGTCTTGAAGAGCGGTTTGAGGTACTGTGCAGATTGAACTTGGGTTGCAGCTGCTAGCTTTCCTAGCGTAGCCTGCTTTATATGCTCTGTGAGAGGAAGTAAGCTTGATGAATCGCTGAAGTCGTTTTTTTTCCGACCTGGTCTTTCGTCCATGGCTTCCTCCCACTCCTTGAGAGTGCGCTTCAACGCATAGTAAATAAGGGGATATAGCCTGTCTGGGTCGGTTTTGATCAAGTCTAGGTCCAGAATGCCTGTGCTCGGCTCTTCAGCGTCATCCTTCTTCTTTCCCTTGCTCTTATTCCTGAGCTCTCGTTCTACGTTTTCGACGTCTTCCAACGCCTTTTTGAAGTCATTCTGACCACTTTGACGGTCGCTCCCTTTCTCCTCGATCAGCTCGAGCGCGCGTAGGCGCAGCCTCCGGTCTCTATCGGACTCGGCAAAAAGCCGGACAGGTTGTCCTTTGGCACGAAGTCTATGGATAGTCTCCTCATTTGAGATATTAAAAGATGATTCGGGGATTGGTGAGCTTGACTCTCGGGAGTCAACAACAGGTGTGAGGGAATTTGACTGAGGTGGGTACTTTCCATTCACATGTAAGTGTTGGTACAGCGCGAGGAGGGATACTCACATTTGCATCGGGCTTTCCCTGCTCGGTAGAAATGGATTCAGCCTTGTTTTGCGCTGCTTCCTGCTCCTCTCGTGCCCGCTCCTGCTTAGCCTTCTGCTCCTCTTCCTGCTTGATCCTCTCGATATCTCCTCGCCGCATGTACTTCGTTGGCCGGGAGCCGATGTCAGTCCCCACAGATTTGCGTTTGAGCGCAATTTCAGCTTTGAGCGCGTCCATGATCGCAATGGTGTGGGGATATTGGTATTGGGAGTTCTGCAGGGGTATTCTGATGACTGTCGGACTCGGATGAACGCTAACCGATGGCTTATATAATCCGACAAAGACCGTCATACTCCGAGTTCGTCTTTCGCAAGCAACCAAAATGGCTGAATCCGACTTGTCCAGGTGACTTACTCGCCCTCTGATCAACTGACTGGAAACTCATATTTTGCAGCAAATACGTCCTCCAGACTGCGGGCTTTGACGGTGAGCTGACACTCCCAGTTGAAGTTGCCTTGCCTAACACCCGTGGTAGCTCGTTTCCCCAACACCAACCAGACGAGGCACTGGTATGATTGAATCTCGTGGTACATGTGGTTCCATGCGCTCATGCGCGCTGGCATAGCTTCCAAAACTACACCGATTACTTCAAGTGCGTCACTGCCAAAGGGGAAGATTTTGCGCCGTGCAAACAATTCAAGAGGGCGTACAACTCTCTCTGTCCAAGTAAGTGCATTCGGCTGCTTTGTGGTGTCAGCGTTGTCTTATTTCTTTTGTAGATGAATGGGTATGGTGCAAACATTTACTATATCATTCCACCACTGAGTGTCTTCCGCAGATATCTAGATTCGATGAGCAGAGAGAGAGCGGGACGTTCCCTGCTTCATTGGAACCTTGATAAATACATACACTAGTCGTACTACTGCCGTGAAATAGTAGAGTGTTGTTCTAGAGTTGCTCTTTCCTAACGCCGCGTCCAGTGACTCCAGTCTGATGTATTTGGTATACGGATCATTGTCTTCCTTTGATTTTGACTCTGGTGGAAGAGACAATACATGAGTCGTACAGGTTCGCAACTCGGAACCCGGAACTCGGCCACTCTTCGCGCATCTCGACCCATCTTGTACTAGACTCGACCCATGATGGACAACGTCAATCTCAATGCTTTTACTGAAAATGCAGCGAGACTTGGTATGCGTATCCAAGAGACCTTCAACGAACACACCCGTGATCTCTCCATAACACGCGGTGGAGCATCCCTCTTCGACATGCCAGATGACAAGGTGAAGAACATCGGGAAACAGCTTGACTCTAGCAGTGACAGGGAGAAACTTGACGCCATGAAGCGTCTCATAGCCGTAAGTGCACAGATACGAGAACGCCGTCCAGACCAATAGCGCATCATGCTATAGCTTATCTCCAAAGGTCGCAATGTCTCAAACTACTTCCCCCAAGTCGTCAAGAACGTCGCCTCGCAGAACCTCGAGATCAGAAAGCTTGTCTATATTTACCTCTTGCGCTATGCCGAGCATGAACCCGATCTTGCCCTGCTCTCAATCAACACCTTCCAAAAGGACCTTGCTGACTCCAGCCCACTTATTCGCGCCATGGCGCTACGTGTCCTGAGTGGTATCAAAGTTCCAATGATTTGCGGTCTGGTAGTTCTTGCGATCAAGAAATGTGCAGCAGACCTCAGTCCATACGTTCGTAAGGCAGCCTCTCTCGCAATACCAAAGGCCTTCCAGTACGCATTGCGTCCGTTTATTTTCTCCGAACCAGTCAGTGAACATCTTTTAGATTAGATGCTGCACAACAACCCGCTCTGATATCTGTTATAACTACTCTTCTCCGTGACCGATCTCCCCTCTCAATAGGCAGCGCAGTTGTTGCATTTGAGTCCGTCTGCCCCACACGACTAGATCTCTTGCATCAGCAATATAGACGTCTGTGCAAAATTCTTATAGATGTGGATGAATGGGGACAAGTCTATCTCCTCAATCTTCTACTCAGATACGCGCGCACGATGTTGCCTAAACCAACCGTCTCGCAACATAGCGAATCCATGGAGGAAGAAGTTGATGCTGACCTTCAGCTCCTCCTTGTATCATCGGAGCCCCTTTTCCAGTCCAGGAACCCGGCGGTGCGTCTCCCATTTATCCCCACTGCGATACTCCAGGTTCACATATCCTTAGGTAGTGCTGGCTGTGGTGCGCGTCTTCTACTATACAGGCCCTCCGTCATCTACAACCAAAATCGTGAACCCCTTGCTTCGCATTATGCATGTATCGCGAGAAGTCGAGCGTGTGGTCCTTGCGTATCTATTGATTATCACCCGTGCACATCCGGTGAGTATTCATATTTGACGTTGGGGACATAACTCATCATTTCTCGATAGCAACTGTTCTCAATGCAATACCAGCGATTTTTATTGCGCACCGACGACCCTTTGCAAGTGAAGAGAGACAAGATTAAAGTAATGCTGAACCTCTGCGACGTGGATAATCATCAAGCACTCCTTCGCGAGTTTATGGTGCGCTCCCGATTCCAAATGTTACCTTCCTCAATCAGCATCTAATCCAGTTTTCCATATCGTTTCTAGGATTGTGCTGAAGATGTGGATGATGTCGTGGTAGGAGATGCGATTCACGCCGTTGGTCGATGCGCAAGAGTAGTTCCGTCGTGTACACCACAGTGCCTCTCAGCCCTCATGATTATGATCAAGAGCAGACATGGTATGTCACCGTGACCTGTCGCACCCTGATCTCTACCAAGCAGACACTAGATATCGTTGTCAGCAATGCCGTTTTAGTCTTGAAGGCTCTTATCCAGAATCAGCTTCTTATTGGTTCTTCTGCTCCCGTGTCGTCGCAGTCACCATTTACGATAATCTCGCTTCTTGCCCGACGGATAGACGATATCAAGCACCCTCAAGCCCGTGCCTGCGTACTCTGGCTGGTAGGCCAGTACAGCGCAGCGCCAGGAATAAGCACCGTCATAGAAGGTGTCGCTGATTGGGCACCCGACGTCTTGCGGAAAATCTCCAAGTCTTTCAACACAGAGGTAGTTACACCCCTCGTGTCTTCTGTCAGTGTTCATAAACACCCGCACTAGGGACCTCTTGTCAAGCTTCAAACTCTGACTCTCGCTGCAAAACTCTTTCTGTTGTGTCCAACGGACCAGACACTGGGTCTGCTTTGTCGCCATGTGTTGTCTCTCGGTAGATATGACCTCAACTACGATGTTCGGGACCGGACGCGCATGCTCAATTCGCTTCTCGTTGGCGTATCGCCAACAATAAACGGCGGAGGGACGGAAGAACAGAATGGCGTCATACTTCGGCGAGAACAAGTGATCAAGGTTTTGTTCGATGGGAAGGCTGGCATCATCGAAGAGAGCGAGGAGACCTTTGGTGCGTCGCTTTTGGAAGATCTTGACATGACGCCAACGTTTCGCGGTCAGGCTTTCGTCACCTACCGATTGGCTCCCTTGGCATTGTCACAGGGAAGACTACGCTTGGCGATAACATCCTCCCAGAATGGCTAGAGGGAGGAATCGACCCTTCGCTCCGACAGAACGAAGAGGACGCCCTGATTGTATCACCATCTCCTCAAGCGATCAGCTCAGCAAGTTCCACAGTATCAAAGTCACTGGGATCGGCGGGTGCCACACCTATCGTACTCACGCCTACAGGGAGCTCAACGCCAGTACGCGAAGCGAAGGAAACCTGGAGGGATTTGGATAAATTTTATGCGAGTGACAGTGACAAGAAAAAATCTGAAAGCAGTTCTGGAGACGAGAGCGAGGAGAATTTGGAGGAAGACAATGGTGTATACGACAGCGAGGAAACTCAGGATGATAGTGCGGACTACGAGAGTAGCGAGGATGGGCAGGAGGGAACCGATGGGAGCAGTGCAAAAATACAACAATGACACCGATTGTCGTATAACAGGAAGACGATTCTACAGCACAGCGCCATCAGGAAGTCGATAATATAATGGCTAGACAGGTGTTCAATGGGCATTTAGCAGGATTGATGGATTGAGTACGCACAGTGTTAAATACGTGGTAATAGTGCCCATTTATGCCCCCTTCATGCTCATTGCCATAATATTCCATTGGGAACCACTGACGAGTGGTAAGTGGGTTATAGGATATAAGGCAAAGAAGACATTACATGAGATTCTGGAAGATCTTCCTTCCATGAATGTAGAAGACGCGACTCCTCTGTCTGATTAGTAAGGATAAAGCCATGTTCTGGGAGGACAAATTGCCCAATCTGGAGCTCCGTGTCGGTGACGATACCGCGGGATACCCTCGCATAGGCAGTGCGATACAAGCCTCGGTACAGGATATACTCGCACCTACGATAGACGCCTCAATGCGTGATCCCCCATGAGGAAGGAGTCTACGTACCACCTGTCCAAATCTCCTGGATCAATGTCATACACAAGCCCGTCGTTCACGAGGATGTCGTATGGTGCGGCTTTTCTCCCCATCAGCCTCCAGTCGAAGACTAGCCAGTAGAAGAAACATACGTCTGGATGCCAGAGGCTTAGTGACTACGTATCCCAAGAACACCACTGGTCGAGGGTATGATGCGGCCATAATGCGTGCCAACTCTTTGCTTTGTAACTCTCTGTCCAAGGGGTCTTCCTCTGGAGACACACAAGGGTGAGCCTTTCAACCAAGCGTGGATTTTATGTGGCATAGACGTACCCTGACCATTGTGCGAAACAACGACCGTGATCTCGGTCCCGTATACATCGAGAACGGCTTCAATAGCCGGAGCAAGCTCGCCATGAGGTGACGGAAGTAGATGATGACGAGAATGGAGGATTGGGAACTTAGAACATCTGGGTCAGTGTTCCGGTCATTACATCGAGTACGGTACTTGCCTTGGACAATAAGGCTGCTCCCCACGTGTGCAAGTTGGGACCTGGCCCTAGGTCAACATACTAGGAAAGGTATTGAGAAACTCATCGCCAAAAGAAGAATGGAACCCACATAACCCAACTCCTCGGCAGCGACACGAGTCCTGGACGAAATGTCATTTTGCGATCCGTTTAGCTGATTAACTAAGCAACTCACAGGTCACGATTCCCATACACCGTTCGCTAATCCGCACCTACTTCAGTGGCACTCGTGGAGCATCAGCATCAGCACTCACATGGAGATCTGTCTCCAACAAGCCAACGACATCAAGCTGCATATCCCTGTCAACATCCAAATCAGAGTCGTCACACATTAACGAATTCCGCTGAAACAAGACTAGCAACACACCTGATCACATCTCGTATGCGGCGCTGACTGTCATGTCCTACGTTGTCAATCCCAAAATGAATGGTCCAGATACCAGTATTGAACATCCTTGTCCCCGGTTTGAATGGTCTCGGACCCACGGCGGGCCAATGGATGACTGTGAATAGAACAGAAACAAGGGATAAAAGACATAAGGTCACGGGGATTTGGGTACGTGTTGGACTCGAGATACGAAACGAGGAGTTAGTTCTGGTCGATGCTCCAAACGGCAAGCGGAATGCTGGCAAGATAGCAACCAACTGCGCGATGAGGACTCTGGAGAACACAGTCTTGAACACCGGACGAAATAATGCAGGGAACACGTACAAGTCAGTTCTCTCCCGCAGGTAGGAGCCCCCAGGAACAAAAGCGTATGCAACAGTCCACACATTTGCGAGATAAAACAGAACGGCAACAAAGAATGTTACGAAGTGCCTCCTGCCCACTTTATCACCTTTCCACGCGGAAGACTGTGACAAAACTGAAGGGAGGATTGACATGCAGAAGATTGCAAAGTTCAATCCACCTAGAAAACCTGTCCAGTCCCGGAAACGGTACATCACAAATGCGCTTGCGCAACCGTAAGCAAACCACAAATGATGGTTGAGTAATGCAGAAGAGGCTGAAGTTGGAAGCACGGCAGGGATAATTAGACCGAGAGATTGCGCAAACAAAGTGATGGACCCGTGTAAATGTGGCAGTGGCCCTCTGGGCTGTCCGTCCTGGTATCCGGTCCATGACCAAGCGATGATAGTGCTAGAGTCAGTGAACATGCAATGTAACGTGAAGAACAGCGACCCCAGTGCGATTGACGAAGCTATCCAATTTCGTGGAATGTCCTTTACATTGTTCTTCGACACATCCTTCGGTCCGCCCGACTTGCCTTCCTCTGAATTGATAAGAGGGCTAGATGGACGTGTGGCTAGTTCGAGAATAGCACAGACAGCAATCACCATTCCGGCCTTGTTATAACCACCAGTCTCTTCGTTCAACATCGGCCAGACTGCGACGCAAAGGTTAATCCACGTCTTAGGTCATGAGACCCGTTAGTCCTCATACCTGGATTGTTCGAGTGATTGACGTGCTTGGACAGGGACGACAGTACCAATCCTGCACCCAAGACTAGACATCGATATGAACATTGCTTGTCCCTCTTGTCATAACAACAACAGAAAACGCACGGAGTCCCTGGTATCCATCATCTCCTGCAGTCCAATCTGCTACCTGGCTCAGAAGCACGGCTATGTTGGCCCCAATGACAGCCCAAAGCCGCTCCAAGGGGCCATCAATCTTGTATGCCGCGAGCCCAATCAGGGAAAGCACCCTTAATGTCACTCTACCCCATCTTGTCACTGCCCAGTTGCGGATAGGTGCTATTCCAAGCAAAGCCGGAGTGAGATAGGTGAACAACGCTGCTTCTGCGCCAGAGATACCGAGTTCCCAGACAGAGAAGTAAAACAGCGTCGTAAGCAGAGAGGTTACTATAGACCAAAATAGGTACGCTAATCGGGTTCAAATTTTTGAAGTGCGCGATTGACAGCGCAAAGTCGGAATTCAGATTCTTGTTGCGAGGAGAGATGAACACCACTCACACAAGTAAACATCAGCCGCGAAGCTCAGCCACGGTCTAAACGCGGGGTTCATCAGGGAGGTCAAATGTCCCCAGCCTCTAAAAATGATTCCTCCTGCCCGAGCATCGGATTTAGATTCATCTTCTGAGGCAAGTATTGCTTGAGTTTCGACATTGGTAGCCATTGACGAGACTTTATCATTCAGCTCGGGCGTGTTCTCATGAGCGAACGTCGGTTTATTGTCATGGGCTGGAGGTAGGGGTCTATTCATGCGGAAACGTTAGATTGCAATTAGAAAGGGTGATGCAGTTGATTATACATGTTTTTATGCTCGATACCGGAGTCCAGTGATACACCAATAGCAATCTACACATAGGGTAAGCAAATAAGAAAGGTACGATTGAATCTTCCTTGCCTGCAAGTTACAACGCTTGAAGTCAGCTCCCGAGATGGAGTCATAGAGCAGGTCCAAGAAGATGAGTCCCCATTCGAAGAAAGAGTATCTTGTGTACGCTATGAGAGAGTAAGTTTACCCAAATGACAGAGAAATACGAACCCCACCTCCAGGTATTCTGTGTACTTTATGTTGGATGAAGAAGTACACCAGAGGGATGATTGACGCAAAAAAACTAGATCGAATGTCAGCAATGATCCATACTGATTCGCGAGGGTACGTACGCTACAGTGACGAGTTGCCTGTAAGTGTGGAATTAGGATGGGCTGACAGATGGAGAATAACGACACGAACCGTCTCTTCCTTACTTGAACATGACTAGAAGGGGTATTCACGATCCCCCCCAGCATCCACGGCACATTGCATACAATATACAATACCATAAGCACGTCATGAACATCGTGGTCATCATTTGATGTAATATACACCCAGCCTCCACATGCGAGCGTGCGTACGATACCGGCAAGGAAGACCCAACGCGGCAAGGTGGAATGAGACGTACGGGTGATGAAATATTGCAGAAATACGAGAGCGAACCGGGGACCGCTCGTTATTGCGATGAGGATCTGGAAGACATTGCGCTCTGGATACCAGTCTCCGATACTGGAGACGCATATGAGTGAAACCATGTATGCCGAGAGCTGACAAACCCACTCACGTCGCAGAAACGGAAGGGAACCATTCTTCTGGATATCCTGCGATGCCATTCTTCACGATTTTCTTGTAGTGGAGTGCACAACCAATGAAGAGGGCGGAGGTAAATGCAGAGAACGCGAGGTATGTGTGGGCCGCAGCGACCTGAGACGCGTCGATGAGGAGAGGGCCAGCTTTACGTTTGGCAGCGGTCGGCGTCGAGTGTTTTGTGCGACCCGACATGGCCAAGTACTGTCACGGTTGTTCCCGTCTGGAGTCGCGTACGTGTTTGTTTAGTCATCAAACGCCAACAAAGCTTCGGAATGATGACATGGAAGAGACCTTGCAAGCAAGGTGATTAAAGAAAACCAAGCTCTACAAACGGTATACACCACTGCAGCAACAATCTATGCTATCAATGCAAGTAAAAGAAATGTCAAACATACGTTCACCATCGGTCTCTTCCATTACTATTACCATAGTTCTCGTATCCACCCCCTCCACCCCCTCCAAACCGTGAACCTCCTCCTCCACCACCTCCGCCTCGTCCGCGTCCACCACCATAACGGCCTGTATGAATACATTCAATATAATGAATTCAATTCATTCAATGAGACGACACTCACTTCGACCACCCCCTGTGCTGTACATCGCCATCTCCTCAAGCTGAGGTGGTACATGGGCCTTCGCTTCTCGCAAGATGCTAATAAGTTCCCGAGCGGACTTCGAATTGTCGGTGGTGAAATACGTGTACGATGTGCCCTTCATACCCGCACGCTAGTGATGTGTTAGTTATGGAGAAAATGGATACAAGATACAGCCTACCCCTGTGCGACCGATACGATGGATGTAATCTTCACAATTGTTCGGAAAATCATAGTTCTGAAAAACATGTCAATGGACAGATGAGGCGATGAGCGAGGAACTTACGAGAACATAACCAACATCCTTCACATCTTGGTGCGGACCCGAGGATCAAGTCATCGATGGAGGGAGCGGCGAGAAAGGCGACGAAAAACCAATTGAATGGACATGGAGCACATACAACATCAATAAATAGACCACAAAAAAAATACAAGCGCTTCTGTGGACAGGACACAGCAGCCGAAGAAGAGGGTCGAGATCTAGTGCCCAAAACCTGCCATGCGTTCGTTCACGTTGTGGGGCAAGCCCATTCGAAAGCACTGGATGGTTCGGAGCAAGTTCCCGTTTCAAGGCCTTCCTGTGGGTGGTAATCACGAGCAACAGGTTGGAAAGGAGGAACCCTTCGTTAGCAATTTACCCATGCTCTCGGTAGGAGAAGCATTCGAAATCACTGCCAAACCTTGCAAGTTGCTCGCGTTCACACGCGCGTAGCCCCCGTCGGAGCGCTTGGGGAAAAGAAAAGAAACATACCTAGACCACGCGAAGCAACATCCGTGGCAATCAGAATGGGAGAACGTCCTGCTTTAAATTCCCCAAGAACCCAATCACGCTCGCGTCTAAGGAAGGTCGGCTTGATCCTAACCCAGATAACGAACAAGACTCACTGTTCTTTGTCTCCGTGTATCGCCAAAGCGGGCCAACCATCTTGCCTCAAATATTTCGTGATGTCGTCAGCAACCCTTTTGGTCCCTACGAAGATCAGAACCTTGGCATTTTCGGAGCTGATTTGATCCAGGTGCTTGATCAGTTTTGCCCGCTTCTCGAAATCGCTGCAGACCTCGACGATTTGCTGGATGTTGTGGTTGGCGGTTAACTCCATGGAACCAATGTTGACCTGGATCATATCCTTCAAGAAGTCCTGAAAAAGGTATTCCGTTAGCAACACGCGATGCCTATTCAAAATTGAGCGCATACATTTGCCAGCTTTTGTACATCTTTCGGCCACGTCGCGCTGAACATCAGAGTTTGACGATCTGGGCGGATTTGAGAAACAATCTTCCTGATCTGAGGCTCGAAGCCCATATCAAGCATGCGATCGGCCTCGTCCATCACCAGATAAGTGACACGCCGAAGGTTCGTCTTCTGTGTTTCCAGCATGTCAATAAGACGACCAGGTGTCGCAATTACGACCTCGACCCCGCGTTGCAAATCGCGAATCTGAGGTCCTTTTGGGGCACCTCCGTAGATGGCAGTGTTGCGGATGCGTGAACTCGACCTACAACAATTTTCATATGTGGATTAGAGACAATTAGTATTGGATTACTTACCCAAACTTTGTACATTCTTGTTGGATTTGCACCGCAAGCTCACGAGTGGGAGCCAACACGAGGGCGATGGGTCCATCGCCAGAGGCCAACAAAGGTTGACTACACGGATGAGCGAAAGTCGATAACCCAGTAATGTGTACTCACGCATTGATGTGAAGCATGGCTGGGAGGGCAAAGGAGATCGTCTTGCCACTTCCAGTCTGTGCAATCGCCACAACGTCTCTACCGCTTAGCGCCATTGGCCATGCCTGGCACTGAATTGGTGTTGGTGAAGTGAAGCCCTGGGCACGAATGGAAGCCATGATATACTCCGGGAAGGCAGCTTCGTCGAAGGCACGGACTGGCCTTGGGACTCCGCGCCCTTGAACCTTGAAAAAACGAGTTTAAAAAAAATACATCACTACTCTAACGTGAACCCTCACCTTGATCTCTTTGTTTCGCCTGAATTCGTCGACCTCTCGCTCGCTGAGAGCTGAAATCCGTTTGTCTTCCACGTAAAAATTCTTCTCAAATCGTTCCAGCTTTTGCGTGGCCCAGTCGATAGAGCGTAGACCACCTCCTAAATTACTCATTCGGTCGTCGGATCCCCCCCAATTCCCACCACCATGACTGCCGTATCCCCCGCCGCCACCGCCATACCCACCTCCGTATCCGCCACCGTAACCATTCGAATGACTCTAAGATGAGGGTCTCAAAGGTGAGTGACTTGCTTACTAAAGCAAAATTACGACGCACCATCGTTGATATAATACTAGAAGAGTGAGCAAGCTGAGGTGAAGAAAAACAAGTACTGATGCTGAGTCGTGGTCGACGTGGTGAAAGGTAGGGCGGACGGAGCCACTCGAAGAAAAGTGGACAAATATACATATACATTACATAATCAAGATCAAAGCTTTGTAATTCACCGATCACGGTGCACTGTCTGCGGCCAAAGGTATACTGTTTATTGCTCGAGTCATTATCAAAAGTGGCATGTAGGGTCTGGGTATAATGATTGCAAATCGTACATGAGATGATAACGAGTAATATACAGACAAGATGGGAACATAACCTCACATAACCGTGCATGGCTTGCGAAACCGGGTCGATTTCTTGCATGAAGGATCGTCAGGATACCGTGCGAGCATTTGCTTCACAATGTCTTGAAACACATCGGAAATGTGCCAGTTACGCTTTGCGGACGTCTCGTAGAAGGGAATACCCCAGCGCGCCACCAAAGACTGAATCGTGCTGCGAGAAACTTCTCGTTCAGCGACTAAATCTAACTTGGTGCCGACGACGACGATTGGAACAGTCTACATATCGTCAAGTTCAGCATTTCGATAACGGCACCACGGTGAAAAAAGTAATTACAATGTCACCACCCTTTACACGATAGATCTGCTGGCGGAGATTATCCACCTCACGAAGACTTGCTTCTTGAGTGAGACTTGGGGACAGATAAGCGGTGGAACAGAACAGAGAACAAAGATGATACCTGAAAACTAAAACAAAGCCCTGGGCGGACTAACAAATCACAAGATATGGGTATGAGTAACATGCCTGCTTTAGCGAAGAGATGTTCTACCTTCATGTAGAGTTCTTTAAGTGCCATAAATTGTTCGGCGCCCGCAGTATCGAGCACCTCGAGCTGGGCGAAAAGTATAAGAACGATATTCCCATGGGATGTGGGATCTGGTTGGTGTAAAACACACACGAGCTCACCGAAGCCTTGACACCATCGACGTCGACCACACGTCTGTAAGCTTCTATACGAGTTGTTAGTGGAGACATAAGATTGGCGAATTATGGCAAGAACCACCTTCTATTGTTGGGTCATACGTTTCGAGAAAGACGTCTTGCACGAATCGCACTGTCAAAGCTGATTTCCCTACCCCACCGGCTAGGTTCAAGAGATTATAGCTGCCACCGACGTACAAAGCAACAGATGTACCCACCACCAAGGACAACAACGTTATAATGTCTCATGCCGGGCGACATTGGTCCAGGTGGACGAGTATCAGATGGGAGAATGTAAATGGGAAGGGCGGCCAGGTGTGGGAAGAGCAAGCAGTGCCCTAGTATTACAGTCGCCCTCACACTCAAAGCGGCGGTGGGGAATTCGAGCCTGACTTGCTCCTATAATTCGGTGATGCCGGTGAGCGCCCAACAATTTGGCAACTTGGGTAGGAACTTCGCCGGTTATTACGTAATCATATGACCACAGCGGCGTGCCTCGGCAACTTGTTTGAGCTGGTTCGAGCCTTTTGTCTATGCCTCGCCCACGCGTCTTCTTCGACTTTTCAATCGGTTCTAATCCTGCGGGAAGGTGCGGTATCTCTGCAGCTAACATGTGAAACATACTCACATTGTTCTAGAATCATCTTCGAACTGTTCAACGATACAGCCCCAAAGACTGCAGAAAAGTAAGCTGCTCTCAATGGCCGCAGATGAACCAGAACTGAGGAGATCGCAGTTTCCGAGCACTATGCACAGGAGAGAAGGGGTTATCTGTCGTCTCAGAGCGTCCACTATATTACAAGAACAGTATTATCCACCGGTCCATCGGTGATTTCATGCTCCAAGGAGGAGGTCCGCCTTTTGCTACGGTCGTGTTTCTCGCTTCTTATCCTTACCACAGACTTCACGAAGCACAACGGCACCGGTGGGGAATCCATCTATGGGGGCCACTTTCCGGACGAAGATCTTTCTAGGCCTCTTGACTCGGAAGGGTATGTGTCGGGCGTCATGTCTTGAGTACTGTGACTCTTGGGCCTAATATTTGAATCATTTTAGATTGTTGTGCATGGCTAATCGGGGGCCTGATACCAATGGATCACAATTTTTCATTACCCTGAAAGAGTGTCCCCACTTGAACGGTATACCTTTTAATCTCAGTTGGTCCCCATCTCTCAAAAAAAACATCAGGTGTACACGTTGTATTTGGAAAGGTTATCAGGGGTTATGAGGACGTCGTAAAAAAACTTGCGCAAGTACCCGTAGATGCAAAGGATCGACCGCAAACACCGATTGTAATCTCAAATTGTGGTGAACTCGAACTGAAAAAGCCAAAGCCGGCGGAGCAAACAAAACGTATGTCTGCCATTTCTTTCAACCAACCACATCATGACTTACTCGGTTTCATGCAGGAGAAAGTACCAAAAACCGCAAGCGCCATGATAGCCGCTCCCGATCACGTAGTGCAGACCGCGAGCGTCGCCGCAAGAAGTCGAAAGTGCAGGTTTCCAAACCAGAACCCAAGCATGAGGACTCTCAAAAATCGGAGGGAAACACCGTTCCACAAGAGACGGAGGAAGAATATGATGCGCGTTTGGAACGCGAAGAACTGGAACGGATGGCAGATGCTAAACGCAAAGAGCTGGAGCGCATCCAACGAATAAATGAGAACACAAATTCAACACAAGGAGTCCGTTTCAAAGGTATGCTGATTGGATATCCTTTCAGTATGCAACACTTAACACTCGCCCCATTGTAGGCCGTGGACGCATGAAATTTGTTGATCCAGAGTTACACCACCGGCAGTAGTCACGGATGCTCAATCGTGCATAATGAAAAGTACTGCCTCGTGCCACTTGGACGTACAATATCCTGCAATCAAAACTCACGTACTCCCGCCTATCTATGTTAAAAATCATAATGTTCGATATTATAGAGGAATAAAGTGTCTAGCCAGACATCTCGAGCACCTGATCAGTAACATTGTCCACCGAAGAGGTTGTGTCCTCCTTCGTAGCCTTTTCATCTTCCGACCTTTCGACACCGGTTGCTTTTGCGCCGGCTGCGTTCGCGAAACTGAATGATGGCCTGACGGTAGCAGTAGTAAGCGCGGCCGAAGATCCAGGGGCAGGAGCAGCGGTGGGGGAAGTCGATGAAGCTTTAGTTGGATGTGTGGGTCCTCGTTCAGTTGCTTGCCGAGAGTTTGTGCGTGACATCGAGTGCTGGGGAGCCCGATCCTTGGTGAGCTCCAAGCGGGCAGTAATTTCACGTTCCTTCGTAGAAATATCGACCGGTCTGCAACGTGTCAAAATGATCCCTCAATTCGTAGGAATGAACTGACTTTGCAGCACCAAACGGACTTGGCCTCGGAACATTGGAAGCTAGCTGTGGGGATGATAAGGGGGATGGGCTCGTAGAACTTGCGGAAGCACGAGGCAGCAATTCAAGCTTTTTACGACTAATTTGAGGGGTTGGAGGAGTGGAGGTGCTTGCTGTGTGCGAGCGAATCAGCTGCACCGAAAAATTGTCGAGATATTGACGCAGATACTCACGGGAACTGCCGCCTGGGGCTCTTTTCGCGCGCCAGTCGCCTTCATCAGGGGTATCCCGTGTGGACTCATATTTACCCTTCACGCTACCAAACTTGGCAGGCACAGACTCTTCAGGGCCTGAGGGCTTGAATTTGCTCCCCATGGTCCAGTGTTCTTCTCTATCCGCAGCGCCGGCCTGGCCCTCCGTAATGGAGAAACCCGAGCCTTTCCGACGAGCGGGCGGTGCTTCCGGCTCAGCCACTTTTGATAGCGGCCGTGAAGATCTCCAGTCACTGGCTTCGTCAGAAACACCCGATGGTGGTGGTGGACGTTCTCCTGAGTGGCCCTCAAAGCGACGCCGTGAAGACTCCTGGGAATCTCCTAAAGATGGAAGGGGGCCTTCCCTACGCCAGTTGCCAGAAAATTTGGAATCATCCTCCGGGAAACCACCACCAAATCCAGACTTTTCCTTCGCTAACGCGGAATTAAGTCCACCTTCAAACGCAAATCTGATAAACGCTCACGGGGTTCAGCGACGCTCACTCGAATGGTGCGACTTGATAGACTCTGACAAGAGCATCAATAAATGTATTTATTCAAAAGAGCTGGGATGACTGACAGATCCTGATCTTGACAAGGCATCTTTCAAGGCATCCAGGTCTGCAAATTCGACGTAACCAAAACCCTTGGGTTTGTCATCGCGGTCTTTGATTATCTTGATGGACTTGGCCTACGTGTACGTTGGACATTGCAGATCTCGATGAAGTAAATTACGAACCTGATGAGGATTGAAGAAACTAGCCAGCTCGTTTTCAGTGATATCGAAGGCGAGGTTTCCGATAAATGCAGTAAAAGGCGGCTGAGTCGGTAATGGAACCTCTTCTCTCACGGAAGGGAACGGACGATCGGCTGGGCAAAGGTGTAAATCGGCATGACACGGAGAGACCTAAGACCAAACATACATCGAGAGGATGCAAAGTCATCACGCCTGCTGAAGCGATCGCCAGGGCGCTGCCTATCTTCGTCCGTCTTAATCGAGGCTGGATATGGTAGACAGGATAAGACAGTGTACCTAATGATACACGAAGTGCTTACGGGCTGAAGGAAGGGAGTCCATTTCGTCAGCCCATGAGCCGAGAGCTGCTTGCGCGATCAACAAGGGAAGCGAAAGTGGACAAAAATTTATGCGCACCGCTGTCGCCGAGAAACTCGTTGAGAGACATCTTGGATGCCTTGGGTTTTTTGGGCGCTATTCTGGGTGAGTTGCATAGCTGTGGAAAAATCAGGGAACCTACCCATGGTTGCGAGGCCTTTTTGTGATACTTTAGAGTGTATCTCGTACGCTGGCTGTGTGTGGAGTAGCCTGAAAAGCCGTCAAGGGCAATTACACCGCGGCACTTATCAACTATTCCCACGCGATATCCATTTGTCATCACCACACCTTCTTCAAGTTATCTTGCTACCGTTGGCAGCATGATCCTCCTCGAGGTAGGGCAAGATTTCACCACGCCGTTCAGCAAAAGTTAATATGACACTAGTCTCACAATGTTATTATACAAACAACCTTGGCAGACAAAGCCGCCAAGTAGGTCCATGATCTATACGCTACCCGCGGCCATCGTGCTCATTGATGACTCGCAAGACCTTCATCTCTCGATGTCCTGTTCGTAGATTTCGACGGAGTTAGATTCCACTTGTCGACGCCAGACAAAAAGACGGTGGTACAACTTTCGATGAACATTCGCTGTTGGGACGAGCTAGTAGCGTACGGCGCACTCGACGTACTCGAACGGGAATACGGCACCTTGATCAAGGCCCAAACGGAACCGGAATACCATGTCAGCCTCGATATTGACCTTGAACAGCTCCCGGGTGATGAAGGTGTGGGTTTAGTATCAGCTCCGAATCACACTAATAAGCCGCAGCGAGTCGGGAAGCATTGATCAAATCCATCGCCCTCTTAAAGCGGAACGCCCTTGCGGCCCCCTTTGAATCGGCATTTCGTCAACAGAAGGAATTAGAGGCTTCGGGAGGCGCTCTCGGAGACCTAATGCAGATCCATTATCGTGATGAGGAGGCGATATACATTCGGGCATCGCCTGATCGAGTGACAGTGATATTCTCGACTGTCTTCCGAGAGGAAACAGATAGAATATTTGGTAAAGTGTTTTTGCAGGTGAGTTGGTCGCGTTCTTCTAAGATAGAGTCTCCGTGACGTTGCCACCAGGAATTCGTTGATGCTCGACGTCAGCCCAGTATCCAGAACGCCCCCCAAGTACTCTATACTAATCGTGATCCGCCGCTCGAAATTCGAGATGTACCAGGTCTCCGCAATTCTGAAGACATTGGATATGTCACCTTTGTGCTCTTTCCCCGTCACTTTGCCAAGCCTGATGTATCATACAACACGATCTCGCATATTCAGTTGTTCCGCGACTACCTCCACTACCACATCAAATGTTGCAAGGCCTACATGCACTCCCGCATGCGTCATCGTGTAGCGGAGTTTCAGAAGATCCTCAACCGTGCCAAGACAGAGGTAGCGGCTACTGAAAGGAAGACAGTTACGTGAGTTCTTTCAGTGAGATACGGTTGGGCTGTCCTGACACGATTGCAGCGGCAGAACTATGGTAGTTCGGTAGGTAGAGCACAGGTAGCCTAGCAATGTAATGCACGCGCTTTCTCACGCCACGGTGGACTGGCGATGACTCTTTCTTTTGGACTGCTATATTGCAGTCGATGGACGTCGAACGTGTTACTGAGCCTGCGGCTGCACCCAGCGAAGAGGCTGGGACACCAGATTCGATCCGCATAACCAGACACGGGAAACTTCGTGTTTGGATCAAGAAAGCGCTAGACTTTTTCGAAGTGCGTTCCATTGCTCACGAGACAGCAAAGCATCCAATACTAGCATAGAGCCATCCAGACAAGCCACTTGTTCTTTATTCGGCACCGGTGGATGTCTCGGCTTCCACTATTGCGCGTCTGGTCTCCGTCGTTGAGATCATTAAGCGCGAGTACTTGAAAGGACGGGACGTGTCCGCGGGCGATGCTTCCGGGCTGCACCAGTACAACCAGCTCCTATTTGAGCAGCAAGGCAGAATTCCGATGGAGGGCGAAGATCGAAGGGACGCGCTACAACGTGCGCTCGATGGTCATTCACAGTGCGTGACACGGTACTGCTACAGGGTCGTTGATTCGAGCGGCAATAGCGTGAAGCAGTCATTCGCGCCGCACATGAAGATCACGCTGTCTACCACGGCCATCACGCGCAGCCACGAGAAACGAGAGACGTGAGTTGTACTGAATCAAGCGTGAGACGCGCTGAGGACAAGACAGATACCAAACACCGGCGATCCGTCGCATGTCCAGGGCGGCAAAGGCCAGGATGCGGAAACGGGTGAGGAAGCAGGGCGAAATTGTCGATGGGGAATAGTTTTGGTGTCAAAGTCTACCCCGAAATGGAGCATGCATGACGTAAGATTAGCATAGATTTGTGGTGAAAATTTGCAGAGGGGTCCGACTCGAGTTGAACCAGTCTTGGCAGCCAAGGCCCGAGTCGAACAAGCTACGGTACTGCTTGTCGTTTATTTCAGCGAGCCCATCTGGTCGAGTTTCGCCACTCAGAGGCTGTATTGATTTGTTGCATTATCTTGCCTTATCGCAACTGCACCGATATTGGGTCCTGCAAGTCCCACTTGGTCCAAGCCTGCCGGTAGATCTCCGACCTTTTTATAACGGCTTGCTTGGCTGCGCGTATGCCTCGCCGCATCTCTACCCGCACCCTCATTTCCTCTGCGACCCCCCTCCCCCAACAACCAGAGACCCCTTACGACTCCAACATTCACCAGCTCCGCTGCCATTGGAAATGGGCCGCCTTTTCTCAATTCTTCGTCACGTTCAGTCCTCTCCTCGCCATGAGTGACGTTACGCTCACTGTAAGTTCGTGTCTCATTACAAGTACTCGACACGTTCACCATCTCTTCCCTTGTCCACAGGACGTCGAAAACGATCTCGTCCACTCGACGAACCGGGTCCTGTCCCGCATTATGCAGCGCTTGCTCATAACTCTCACTCAGGATAGGAAGATAACGTGAGTATCCTCTCACCCTGTGTTGTTTCCTTTTCGACTGATGTCCATGTCCAGTCCTGATAGCTGGCAGAATGTATTGCGACGCCAGTACCAGAGGAGGGACCCAGAAGCTAGCCCCATTGGCCTCCTGCCTCGTTCAAGGCATTTCATTGTCGAGTCCTCTCGGGCATCCACGGCACCCCCGGGTGCTCTCTCTGAAGTACCGTTCGACGAACCGGAACGCGAGAATGAATCCCTAGAGCGTGACCAGTCTGCCACGGCCCCTTACCCTGATGACGTAGCTCCCGTTGAAGGTTCAGTTGAAGATACAGAGCACATTTCCGCTACAAAGGTCGAGGAAGAGGATACTTCTTCCGAAACACTAGAGGCACCGGAGAAACAGGTTGATTGGTTAGATCTCTCGATGCTCACGAAGCTCGAGTCTTTACATACCTTGGCGGAATGGCAATTCCAGAATCCACTCCGAGTCCGCCAACAAATGAAAACTGACGACGAACAAGCCACATGGGTATGTCGAGGTTCAAGCACTTTCCGTCCTCTCGTCCCTGACGGATTACATGTTTTCGTGAAATATAGCGCATTGAACCCGTCGGATATGATGCCAAGAGAAATGCATACTGGCTGATCGGTAGTACTCAGTTATGATGTCTCATTAACCGCCAACTAATATCGTGCGCAGGTGACCGCCTTTGGATCCAGCGAGAACCACCCAGACTAAACTTGAAGCGGAAGCGGAAACCAGGTGGAAATTCCAGGAATACCACAAAGGAACAGCCGCATTCCTTAACAACGAAACGTCAGCGGATCGACCTGGATTCGGGGGCCGTTGGGCGATCATCTGTTGCAAGTTCCACTCGCAGAAAGGCACGATCTCAACCATCCCAACCATCTCCAGGTTCTAGAGAGGGACGTGCTGCAAAAACTCGGGCAAACCAAAGACTGGATGCGCAAGCAAGGGACCTCGCCGAGTTTCGGCGCCAAATGACAAGTTCTCGCACTAGGAATGCATCGACAACCCCTCGCAAGCCCACTGGCATCAGGGTCAGTGCGCGATTGCGAACTACGGTGGTTGAAGATGATGAGTGGCAAGCGGTTCCTGACGAATGGTTGGCCGCGAGTGATACCCATAAGAGCCGTGCCAAGGATCCACCTTCTAGTCCCCTACTTTCCAGCAAGAAAACGATGAAGACTGGTTTAGAAAGCGATAATAGCTCGACCAGTGAACTCACTGAACTCAGTGACGGCGAAGATGATGCGGTGGGAATGGAACAAGGTTTTGACGAGAAGCCAGTGGCGGGTACAGAGGTAACGAACCCAACATCAGGAGAGAAAGACACAGATGTGGAAGCCGAGGATCAGCAGGATGAGGTAGCATATTCCATTGACTCACCCATTACACCACTTCTTCCTGCTGACTTCGTTGAGTGGGAAACGGTTAGTATTACCCGGTATATTGAATCGGTCATCCACTGACCTGTCCGAACAGATATGTGTGACTCTAGATGAATGGGAAAGTATTGGACAACAGTTCGAGAAAGCAACGCATTATGCAGAGAAGGCACTTCATAAAGTATTGTCACAGAGTATCGTGCCCGTGATAACTGCTGCACTCAGGGTATGTTTTATTTGTTTTCGGACTCAATGTGCCCTTCTTTATCTCCCTCTAGGAAGTCGACAAGAAACGACGGCTGGAAGAAGCTGTCGTGCATCGCAAGCGCTCCTCCAGGATTGCCATGAAGGAGATTGAGAAGGAAGAAGAACGTGCAACGGTGAGAAAACGCCTCGAGGATGAGGAAAAGATGAGCCGAGGGCGAAGACTGGAAGCTCGTCAGCAAAGAGAACATGCGGAAAGGCTGAGAAGGGAGAATGCGCGAGAGCAGCGTCGGAAGGAACGCGAGCTTCAGGAGCAACAATCAGCAGAGCCGTGCGAGGCAAACCCAAAGTCTGGTCATTGTTGTTGTTTGATGTTTGATGTTCTGACTGCAGCGTGTAGGCCCGACGCTTCTGCGGACATTGCCCAGCAAGAGACAAACTTCAACTTGTTACCAGCCGGACAAAGTAACTCTACTGCCACTCTGAGCCTCGCTCCGATCAATGGCACAGGCAGTGGGTCTCGCAGTCCTGTTGAGAACTGGGAACTTGATTGTGAGGTTTGTGGACGAAAGGGAATAAATCAAGTGAGTTTCTCCTCGTGGGGCTTGAGTTTATTCCCGACAGCACACCTTCACAGGACGATGGCGTTCCCCTATTGTGCTGTGGTGTATGTGGAAAGTGGCAACATATTGTTTGCCATGACAAGCAAGACACAATAACTGGGCATCCAAAGCGTAATTGGGATACTGAGGATTTTATTTGTCGACAATGTCGTCTTATAACTCCCAAGAGCTCGTCGCCCAGTCACCCCCCTAGCTTCCTTTCACTTGGAGTAAATGGCAAAGGGGGACAAGCTTCCAGTACTCAAGCATTTTACGGTCCACCGTCGAATCATCCCAGAAGCTATGCTAACGGTGGTTACTATCCAAACTCGCCATCCATTGCAAGATACCCGCACGACCATCCTGACATCCAGGCAACTGTTTCTTCCCCTTCGTCCCACTCCCACACTTCACAAACCCGATCGACAGGCGTCACATTTGCACATTATCAGCCCCAGCAAGGCGGGTTTTCGACCTCTCGGCCGACGTACGCAGTCCAGGGTGGTAATTCGCCTCAACACGGACGATATACTATTACACCCCCCCATACAGTCTCAGCAACTGGGATAGCTCCATACCCACCTACCTTCCACGTGAGTCTTCCATCAACGCTCTATGAACATACATCTTACGTTTCTCCGACTTCAGACGCAGGCTGTAACCCACTCACCCGCTCGTTCCCACGAACAATGGTTCCCTCCAAGTTCTCCGTCGTACCCTCGGTCCACCAATTCGTACCCAATAAATGGCGGACCACCTCTTCATGCGCAGGGGGCTCAACCATACTACAATGGACATGCCCACGCATCGTACTCCCACATGCGGGAAACAACAAATCCGACCGTGCTGGGGCAGTATGCTGGGTTCCAACATGTCCCATCATACCAACATAGTAAATAGCGGTCAACTCCATGATTGACCGCCAGTCCGGGTTCTTGGTTTATTGTTGTTCTCTACTTCAGTACCATGAGATCGCTGGTCGTTGGGCTAGCGAATGTTATTATGGACACTGTTATACGACGTAGAACATGGGTAATGTGGAGTAGAGATAATCTATCGAATTGTTTCATACATCTTGAATGCAGGAGACGTGAAGGGGAATGGATCATCGTCTGTAACATTGTCCCTAACGAGTCTCAAACGATCAGGCTTGTGACCCAACCAACCAGACAACGAATTAACGCACTCGATAGGTCCAAGAATTTTCAGCCCACGGATATGGGTGTCTTTACCACTCATGTGGTTTGCTACAACAATGATTTGCAGTACATAGGCATGGACCGGTTTGCTGGAGAACAGCAATCCAACGACTGTTCAGTAAACGATTTGAGAAACCCACTAGGTGGTTCCGTCTTCACTTAGTTCTGACGACACATCAAAGGTGATCCAGCCGTCGGGTTTATCGAGGGTAGCTACTCGAACGTCTTGGAGATCGCTCGGACCAGTGCCGGCACGAATCGCCAGGGTCGATGGCGTGTAAGAGTCGTCTTGCGGCCAACTGAGATATATGCTGATTTTCTGAGCAGCCGCGCATCAGGTCTCTTCAGAAAGCAAGGAAAGAGAATCGAATCGACCTGGATTGCAACTTTGCGAGGGAATTCTATAGTGATGAAGTGAGGCTGGGGACCATCGGAACTAGCTCCTAGCTCAAACGTGCGGTGATGGAAGCAGCAGCGAAAAGGACTGACTGCCAAAAGGTGTCCGGATCGCCGTCCCTCAAGCACTCGGCGCTGAAACCGAATTTATACGAGGACACAGACCACTTGGCGATACGGCCGATGTCTGGCCATGGAAGGATGGGTGGTAGGCGAGCTAGGACTTGTTTCAGTCTCCGGGATGATCATTCCGGCTCGAGTGCGAACTTTGGTGCATAATGGGCACGCCGTCCTTGGGCATATTGGTTGCGGCAGAGGGTGCGGGATTGGTGGCATTTTGTACGTCGTCGCGTGCGCTACCAGTGGGTGTGTCAGTAGGTGTGGCCATGTTGGTTGAGCTCGAAGCGTCCCAAGATTGTGAAGATCGGGAGTAGCAACGGGTTGTGGTCGCTCGGAATTACCATTCATGTTCCGAGTTCCTTCGACTCATTATCTGCGTAGCCCGAGGCACGATCGTGGCAAGAGAATTGAATTCAAACACTACCAACTTACCCGGTATGATGACGGACGACGCAAGCTGGCCGAAACTGGCCCACATTGACGACTACCCTCGCTATGGCCGGCAAATGATCCTGGACAATTTTGGTCTACAAGGTCCTTTACGTGCTTTCTTCCATCGTTCAAGCATTCAAGCGCTCTTAGGTCAAATCAAGCTGCAGCGCGCATCGGTAGCCGTAATTGGTGCGGGGGGTCTTGGATGTCCTGCGCTCCAGTACCTTGCCGCCGCCGGCGTTGGCAAGCATTTCCTCTCCATCGCGTTATCAGCGTAATTACCAGCCGAAACCAGGACGAATTGCTATCGTCGATCATGATACGGTCGAACTTTCCAACATACAGAGACAGGTGCTCCACAACGAAGAGACGATCGGCATGTCCAAAGTGCTTTCGGCGGCAGCTGCTATCAAAAGGTGAGTAACTACGGGTTCGTTCTGCTCTTCATTCGAGATGTGATATCCCCTAGAATCAACTCGACGATTCGAGTGGAACCCATCGACGAGGCGATAGATGCGTCCAACGCGATGGTGCTCTTGCAGCCATATGATATCATCCTAGATTGCACGGACAACGTGCCCACTAGGTATCTTCTGTCTGACACCGCCGTTCGACTCGGAAGACCTCTAGTCAGCGGTGCCGCTCAAAAATACGAAGGTCAGCTTTGTATCTACAACCTCGGCGACTCGGGACCCTGTTACCGCTGCATATTTCCCAAACCTCCTGCTCCAGAGATGTCTGGGAGTTGCGAAGAGCTGGGCATCCTGGGTGCTGTTACCGGCGTCATCGGCGTCATGCAAGCATTGGAGACCGTCAAGATCCTCGCCGGTCTGCATGGTGTGTATGATGCCTTTGATACCCGTTTCTCTGAGAGACAAGTCATTAGCACAGATGGTAAAGCCACCCTAATGTTATTTTCTGCTTTGTCAATGCCACCTTTCCGGTCCATCAAGCTAAGGGAAAGGAAACCGACATGTGCTGCCTGTGGGGTAGATGGACAAAGACTGGGTGCCATTCACGAGACTGACTACATTGCATTTTGTGGGGGACTCCGACCCGATTGGGAAGCAAAGGGTTTGGTTTCAGGATGCCCTGGTGCTCGCATCTCTGCTCAAGTACGGCGTTCAACTTTACGATGCAAAGAACAATCTCAACTACTTCCAGGAGTTACGAAAAAGACTGGAATCGCAGGAACAATGCGTGTTGCTTGATGTTCGTCCCAAGACCGAGTTTGGTATATGCCATTTACCGGGTTCAAAGAGTAATGTCAATCACACTATCCTCCGTGTATGGCTTACAAATTTCATACAGGTGTTCCGCTGCCACAGCTGCTCGCAGATCCTCCTGCCTACGTACCATCCAATGCCACCTCGAAGATTATGGTCTTGTGTCGACTCGGGAATGATTCGCAAATTGCGGCGGAAGCACTTCGTGAATTGAACCCATTGTTCGATGTGAGGGATGTTATCGGAGGGCTACGTGCATGGGCAAAATATGTGGATCCACAATTTCCAGTGTACTGAGGCGGGTTAAAACGACGGGGTGGTTATCGAAGAATACAATTGAGCAAGAATTGCAAAGATACATCGGGACTCGTGATACAGTTCGCCAGGGTTCCGAGAAAATGAAATACACCTTACTTCTCTGGAAGTCATTATTAATAACTGCAACATAACCACAGGATCATATCTGCTTACTCAAACCAGCTTTGAACCACTTGGGTATCTTCTTCCCCTCTGACCCAGTGTTCGACAAGCCTCGGCTTGACGATGTCTCTGACTTCGGGACTGCATCTAGTGCCTCGAAAACGGGTGGCTTTGGTAGCTCGATTGCTTGCGCAGCAATAGTCGACAACAATGGCGCTGTTACATCGCTCCCTAGTTTCAATCAGCATAATCGTACCATGCGAGCTCAAGAGACGAACTGTTGAGAGATTCGTCTTCGAATCTGAGTAAGAGCACGGAGGATGGTGCTAGTTGAAGCTCAAATAGAGTCAAGTCCCTGACCTTTGGATCAGAAACTTTGAGGTCACGTTTAGGGGGCTGATCTGGAAAAAAAAATAACATGAGAGATCGAAACGCAAGCGGGAAAAGTTCACCAACATAATATGAATTTGATCGGTTTCACATCGTCACGGAGTGACGAGCGAACGAACGCATACACAGAACGGATCTTATCCGACGACGAAAAGGTTTTCTCTAGTTGGGTACGATCGCTAAATCTGACACGGATCGTTGTCTGTTGGATCTCAGCTCGGTCGACGAGACGAAAGATGAAAACCAACGTTTGGCCATCTATCCCTCTTCGCTCTCTCCGTCGCCTCCCTTGTGGCCCGCAACTGTAGCGGGGCATTGACCAACGCCTGTGTGCGCGCAGTCAAGGTAGCTTGCGCGGCCTTGAGATCGGCCGCAGTCGGAGTGAAATACGACTCTGGCAATTCTCCCACTTCAAACCCCCAAAGTGAGTGCCAGAAATACGCGATCCAGGACCCATAAACGCACACGGAGAGCCACTGGAGGACGCAGGCGCCTTGTATACCTTGAAATCCGACGGTGCAACCGCAGGGGGAACAACATTCCCGGAAGAGAGGACCCGAGGGGTATCAGACATGAAATGAATTTGTCCCGTGTATAGAGCTATGGAGCGACGTATCAACAAGAATGTTATTGCTACAGGAAGGCGCCACACGAACAAGCTGTCTCGTGATGTGAAATCCACCAAATGAGGGGCTGATTTATCACTTGCAATGTCGAGAGCTGGACGGAAGAAAAACGCGTTGAGTACTAGGAACGAAACAAGTGTTGCCTAGGAGAGAAAATCAGGAAATTCCAAGTTGTCTCAGCCCACGGACCTCAGGGTGAGCCGGCAAGCACACCTTTTGGAACAAGGCCCGTGGATCGAACGCAAATTAACATGAGTGCATCATTTGTATGGCATGGGGGGAAAAAAAGCATCAACCGTGTCAATACTCACGAAATGTGTTTTCGATCTATCTGGCGGGCCAACCAAGGTGATGGTAGTGTACAAGCAAGACTTTGCTGCTTGTTTATATCTGTTCCATTGAACCCTGTTTTGGTAATCAACACATTGACTGCGGCAAGGCATCGCGTAAGTACTTCAAGCTCGCACATATGCCTGATAATCATCACCACCACAACGAAGGCTGTGGTCACGAAAGCCACGACCATGACCACGACAGCGGAGACGTTGGTCCCAACGACAACCTTTTCCAATATATCTACCGTCCCCATGTTGTTGCATTAAATGCGACGGAACCAGGATCGAGCGTCATTAAGCCGTGGCACGAGCGTACGAGCGAAGACGTGGTACGCGACAGGAGAGTCTCATCATGCTCGTCCATTGAGTCACAACCGTAGTATCTGGAATCTGACGCAGACGAACAATTGTGAGATTCCATCCTGCATCTCTAGACCGGTCCTGAATGGGCCCCTCGATGAAGAATCGTTCGCATTCCGTTTACCGGCTCTGTCAAGCTGCGGTCTCTCCTTCTGAAAGCCGGCCCCGGGGATCAGACTCCGCAAAAGATTGTCTTGGTGTGTAGATCTCGGCGTACGGAATGTTCAAGTGCATACTAATCGTTCCATACGCGTCGACTCAAGTTTGCAAACGAACCGAGCCTGGACTTTGACGACGTATCGGACAAGAACCCAACGCAGGAGTTTGAAGTCGCAGTTGGGCGAGAGGTGGGCGAATATGCGGTCAGGTATGTCTATATTCGATGATCCGGTCACTGTGGACTCGAACGCGTATTGATAGCCATCTGATAGGGCGACAAAGTTTACCAATGTAACCTCCGTGACCTTGTTTATCCCGTCGAATCAAGGAGCCGACTCGACACGACTGTATTATATCGGATTCCTCGGACACTGGACTCAGGTATGCTGAATCTTGAATCGTATAAACTCTCGTAAAACCCATGTTACACTTAGCGGAAGAGTAATCCTGTCATAACGGTATACGAGGCGCAGGCCAGATTAGCAGACCATGACAAGATTCAAGGGACTGATGGCGCTTTCAGCACACCGCAAACATAACAGGGCATTAGTTCTTAACGAGTATGGATAAGCAATGCAAGTGTAAAGTAGTGAAGCTGTACAATGATAGCCATGGATGACGGTGAATCAGGATCGAATGAGGGTATACTGATGAGGGTTGGCATGTAAGTCATGGTATCTGGCCCGAATTCATCCCTTGCGACGTAGATCCCTCCGCATTGCGCTGCATAAAGGATTGCAACATCTCATAGTTGACAGTCCCACCCCCCGTGTTATGTGCTCCAGCGTTCATAGGCCCATTAAGATTTGCCTGGGTACGAAAATCATCAGTGCGGCATCCCATGAGACTCCCAAAGCGCTTACATGTAAGCCTGCGGGTATACCCGCGGCCGCGCTATACGGGTTGGACATCCCGAGCGAGCCCAAAGTCTGACTTGGGGCAGTATGAAGTTGCTGGGTTTGTTGCGACTGCTGCCGTCGTAGCTGTTCCTGTTGTACCCGGATAAAATGTGCGAATAGTTGTCTTTGCTTTGCTGGTTCCAGGCCATGCATACGAGCTATAAGCGCCGGAGGGATAGTTAATCCATTCGACAGCTGAGGCTTCGCTTCTTCGACTGAGGGTTGAACATCCAACGCGTTTCCGCTTCCAGGAAGGTCGGGTATGCCGTCGGGAAATACGGCACCTGCAAAACTATTGCCCATTGGGAAAATGAAGACATTATGCGAGAATTTCCCTGATGGCAGCTGCCATCCTGCGTAGGCGTACTGCAGCGCAGGTGAATAGATCGGTCATGAAATATTGACAAAATATACCTACAATGCGGTGATCCTCCATAAATTTTCTGAGCGCATGAAACCTCTGTTCGTTCACGGACCCGTCAGGGGCACGAGGATTAGGTCTAAATTGCATCACACGGGCCCGAAGTTGGTGGCGTTTCAGCCAAGATGAGAGCTCTGCATTGTCTTTCAGGGGTTCCTTGCAAAGTTTTAAAGTAAAGTTCTTGGGCCAAGTGTCCGTGCGACTGCAAAAGACTGCTGAGACTACGCTCAGAAAACGATGCGAACGACCTACACATCATTCGACGTTGGAGGAAGCATTCCAACTACATGTACTTGCACTTCATTCTGGCCGCTGAGCTTAGGGAACGTCCCCGAGAACGCCCCATACCACATTGCCTGGATGGCCTGGTTATTTGTCGCATTGGGGTTGGCCCCTGTTTCGTGTGACGTTGCTCCTGGCGTTTGTGAAGACGGTCCAAAACTTTGCGGCCGAATCCCTTTCTTCTCAATCAGTTTTTGCATCTGAGCGGCTACCTCTGGAGTCATAGTCGCGTGTGATTGTGGTTGACTAGGGCCAGCTTGAGGATTACTGCTGTTAGAGGTGGATACCGTGCCACCACGGGACTGCCAGAATTGTGCCACCACTTGCGAGTCAGGAATCGTGGGTTTATGCTCCTCCATCGGGGGGCCCATCGGCCGTTCACTCGACGCACTTGGTACATTCGGTGGGTGAGACTGGGTAGACGGACCTGCCTCTGTCGATCCATTCGGGAGGGCCAAGCCAGCGGCTCCGCCTTGTGCGTTCAAGGATTCTTTTGCGAGGCGAAGCTTGTGATAGTGTTGCTTGAGCAACATTCTGATCTGTTCGCTGAGATGAGCCTTGGCAGTTCGCTCTTTCTGGAGTCCAGCTATCTGTCCGGGGTTTGGTGCATTGAGTATCTGCAAATCTATATTCGCGATCTCTCTTCCCAACATCTTAAGACGTTCCATCATCTGTCCGAATTTGAGCCCCCCTGACGAAGCTACCACCTGTTCGAATACCTCGATACTGATGGAGGGGCCGGAAGGTGGGGGTGGAGCAGAAGGAGAGGCAGACGCGGGTGTGGATGCAGGTACAGAGGTGGCGGCTTGAATAGGTTGTGCCGAAGGCGGATTCTGACCGGAAATCGTCGTAGATGGTGATTGTGTGGCCTGTGAAGACACTGGTTGTTGGGGACGTTGGTTCTGTGGTATGCGTGCGGAAGGGAGAGCAGGAGATGCAGATGCCGTTTTTGAGATGGGATCGGGGGCGAGCTTCTGCCGCTTCGTGTCCGGACTCTGGTCGGAGGACAGAGCCTCAGTCTGGCGCTTGGTACCTTTGGTCCAGTGAGAAACTGCCATGTAGGGTTCCACGTATACTCACTCGTCTTTTGTGGCGTAGGGAAGCCTGCAAGTAACAGGATATGTGGAGCATGTACATTGAACCAGGGGGATTGAGTTCCGGAACTTGCCACCTGTCAGAAAAGTGACGTTGGGTATGTGCTCAAGAAAAGAGATCAAGACGAACCGATGCATGGAGGTCCTGAAACTGAGGTATTTTCCTTAGGCTAATCAGGCTCAAATTGATCTTTCTCTGCCAAATGTAACTGTTTGACCTATTCCACGCCAAGGGGAGTCCATGGGATATCACTCACCTTCCTGAGTTCTGCAGGGATAGAATTCCAATTCACGAAATCTAGATGCTCCAGCTCGTTACAGTGAGGTCTCTGTGCATTATCAGGCGGAGACGCAGCAATATGCAGGAGATGAGATATCAATGATCGGTTCTCCTTCTGTGGTGTTTGCGTTTGCACATGATTGACATTGAAGGACGCCATTAACAAGTCAAATAACTTTTGCAGCATGTGTAGCCAGAGCGGTATACCAAGGTAAATGGGTGGCACACCTCGATAGCAGTTACAAGTCCTTCCAGTGCAGACAAACCTCTGCCGCTTCCAGAGTTAGTTTGGCCAATACCGAGTTTCGAGGGCTCTTCGCGAAGTTCCTTTGTAACCTGAGAGAGGGGAGCAAAGAATCTCCTGGAGAGAATGGGACATGGCCTTGTGTCGGCAGCACCATACGTCACAAATGCTAGACGGAACTACAGAAAGACTATCAGAGGCTTTTGGGAGGATAGCACGTCAAGTACCTGATGGGCAGGGTGTATCTCGCTCAAGCGCTTGAGGAGTGGGTAGACATACTCGATCAGAATGCGGGACCACTCGGAGGCGAGAAGGAGGGAGGCTTCGACGACACAGGCCACGGCGACGAGGTCAACGCTTGGTTCCGGGCCCACTGACATGTTGGTACGGTTTGTAGATGGACAGACCAGCTACAGCATGTCCATCACGTAGATTAAATGGGCAGTGTTCGCCTGCCACTTCAACTACTGTGAGAACCAGTCGACAAATCTCCAGGTCTATTGTTCCATACAAGTCCGAGGTAAAATAGTAATGGTATGTAGAATAAGAAGTGAAGTCGACATCAACGGGTGGATGGCAAGTGTCTCTACGAATATGTGACCATCGATTTATAGGACAACCAGCCATGCGCCTCCTACAAGGCCAACAAAGGTGGTTGCTGCGAAATAATACCACCCAGTTGCCACTGGCATTGACATGCGGCGGGCAGCGCTGGGTGGTGCTGTGTATGTTCCGATCATCGACAGCCACTGGGAGTAGCCCAGGACGCTGCCGATGGTTGTCGGCGCGGGAAGTACGGTTTGTGGCCCGGTGGGAGTGAATGTGCCCTGTAGTACCACCGTGTTACCGTTTGCGTCGGTCGTGGTGTATTCGTAGGGCGTCGGGCCGCCGGGTGCCAGCGGCGTGGAGGCCGGTTGTCCCACTGGACCGACCTGTTGTGGCGTCGTCGTCGTAGATGCGGTGGTCTGCTTGGAAGTGGTGAGGGCGGTTGTGAGAGGGTTGGCTGTTGTGCTCGCGACGATTGTTTTGCTGCAGTCTCATGAGCACGAAAGAGGGTGGACTGCGTTTCAATACATACAGAATCTCGGTGGTTGGGATCCCAGCAGCGTTTTGGGTGATGAATTCGACGACTGTCGCGCCAGCGCTGCGGGAGATCAGCAACATCGGGTCCCATGGCGGGATTGTGGCTTACGCATTGATGACGGTCTCCGTCTGTGCGTCTGCAAAGACGGACAGCAGCAGGACAACCGCGAAAGAATAGAGACACTTCATCGTCGCGGGGGGCGAGTTGCGTCAACAAGGTGCTGCTGCTCATTGTGTGTTCGGCACGCTCGGCAGATAACCCCTTAAAATAATTCCACAAACCTCTTTTGCCTTTTGTTTTTTTTTGGAGATGATTGATCGATTTCGCCGGCCTTCGCTCGTCCTTTTTCTTTCACGGTCGTTCTCGGTCTCGGCGACATCACAGGCAAAGAAAAAGATGGCTCCCAAAAAGGCCGCTCAGGAGAAAAAGGTTTTGCTAGGTCGCCCAAGCAACAACCTCAAGATCGGTATCGTCGGTGCGTTCGCCTTGTCCCATCACCCTCACTTCAAATTCCACGCCGGTCGCACCAGGTGTCCCCAACGTCGGAAAGTCATCCTTCTTCAATGCCCTCTCGAACACAGGTCCGTCCTCTTTTCCCCGCTCATGCATCCCACTCAACCCACACAGACCTCGGCAAGGCCGCCAACTTTCCCTACGCGACAATAAATCCTGAGGAAGCGCGTATCCCGGTGCCCGATGCGCGGTTTGAATGGCTGTGCGATCTCTACAAGCCAGCTTCTCGCGTTCCGGCTTTCCTTACTTGTATCGATATCGCCGGTTTGACCGCTGTGCGTGCTCCAACGCATTCCGCCTGATCTCATCTGAATCAAGATTAGGGCGCATCCACAGGTGCAGGTCTAGGCAATGCCTTCTTGTCACACGTCCGAGCCGTGGACGGCATCTTTCAAATGGTCCGAGCCTTCGACGATGCCGAGGTCATCCACGTCGAGGGTGACGTTAACCCTCTGCGAGACATGGAAATCATTCAAACAGAACTACGGCTAAAGGACATAGAATGGGTGGAGAAACATTTAGACGGTTTGAAGAGAGGTGGACGGGCTCTTGGGAACAACAGCTTGGCCGACAGGGCCAGAAAGGAGGAAATCGTACGCTTCCTCCCATCCCTGCTCGGTTTAATCCCATGCGGACTAAGCCCACAAGGCTACAGTTGAAAAGGTGTTCAAGACTCTCACCGTTGACAACAAAGACGTCCGCAAGGGGGACTGGACAAACAAAGAGGTGAGCGTCGCGAATCGTGACCCCTTTTCTTCTTCCTTCTTTGATGAAAAAGAGCTCGTGCTCGAATAACCCAGCTCATTGAGGTGGGAGTAACGCCCCATATACCTGTGATATGACGTCCAATCTGAGAATTTCAACGCCTAGTCGCTCATTTCCCGTCGTTCAAAGCATACTGACGCCCCTTTCAGGTGATTATCTATTGCATCCCCCTCTCCTGGAGGTTTGTGCTCGTTGGGGTGCAAATGACGCCTCACGTATACCATGAAATCAATCCTTCTACCTAGCTCGCCAAACTCACTATTACTCAGAACTGATCGCACCTGGTAGATCGAAGTCGTCAATGGCCTCTCCCTCTTGACTGCGAAACCTGTCACTTATCTCGTCAATTTGAGTGAAGCAGATTATGCTCGGAAGAAGAACAAATGGTACGCACGAGCTATAGGTTTGTAGCCATCTTACCGAACGTTCCTAGGTTAGCAAAGATCAAGGCGTGGATCGATACCAACAATCCCGGCGACCCTTTGATACCGTTTTCCGTCTCGTTGGAGGAACGTCTCTCCGCGCTCAGTGAGGAGGACAAGGCGGCGGCTCAGAAGGAGGGCGCTCAGAGTGCCTTGGGCAAGATCACTCAAGCCGGCTACGCATCTCTTGATGTGCGTGGTCCCCCGCCCGCCTTGTGAACTGTCCTCACCACTTCCGTATTAGCTCATCCGGTACTTTACCTGTGGACCTGATGAAGTTAGGGCATGGACGATTCGACGGGGCACCAAGGCACCTCAAGCTGCTGGTGTCATTCAGTACGTTTTTTACACTGGGACTACTTTTAATCACCGCTCAACCATCTGTCCAGCTCGGACTTTGAGAACAAATTTGTTTGTGGTGAAATCATGGCCTATGATGACCTCAAAGAGCATGGCAGCGAAACCGCTGTCAAAGCCGCAGGGAAGCTGCGACAGCAAGGCAAGCCTTACGAGAGTGAGTTGCTTTTTCTCATGATGTTTGGTTCTGTTCATCCGACACCAATTTCAGTGGTTGATGGAGATATTGCTTACTGGAAGTCTGGGGCATAAAGAAGCATAAGCAGTAATACACCTGGATGAAAGAAACTGTGTATGCTAGAAGCTCTTTCGCGTAATTGTGATCGTAAGACGGTCGTAGAAGTGTTGAAGTATCTCCACGCAATCATGATGCTATACTGAGCGAGTGACGATTTTCAGAACAGTTAGAGCTTGTTCGGTAACATGTAAAATTGAATTCGCAGTGATTGATCATGTTTGGCAAGTGGCAAAGCATCTCGGCTTGTCCTCCGGTATACAGTCGGAGACCAAAATACAAAGAACTTTATCCTCCCATCGGCTACCCTATGACCAGCATACGAGCTGATTCTTATCTGCGTCAAGCAGACAACCGACGCAGGCAGCTTCATCGACAATTACTTTCTCTTCTTCCACAGCTTTGTTGTTAATCCATTTCATATGGGTTAGAACATTATTAGCTTACATAAGCAGGCCTTATTTCGGCCTCGAAGTACTGTAGTTTTTCTTTAGTGACTACACTATAGTTTTCTACAGGTTATGAGCCC